>CM049806.1:6737388-6754541 GCA_027422405.1 Ptychobarbus kaznakovi
AAATATTAGAAAAAGCACTTCATATTAGTCAAGCAAAAAAAATTACAAAATAAGATATAAATAGAGTAAATTATCTTTATTGTGATTTCTTTAACAAAGTTATTTTACAAAGTTATTTTGTACAATGATTTCATTTCAATTTTGTTTTCTGTAAAATAAAAGATCACAATTTTAAGACTCATTTATCATCTTATTTTCAATAATACAAAAAACAATGGCAAAAAAAAAAGCTTCGGCAAAACACAACAGGCTCAGAAGCTTGAGTCTAGGAAGTGTTGGACAACAGGCTTTGATCTCAGTCCGAGGAAGTGTTGGACATTTGGTTGATTCACTAAACCAAAATAACAATGTATCAATGCACAATCAATCATTCCCGAGGAACAGTCATGATATCAAAACCAAAAAAAATGACAGAATTTATCCTTTCTGCATTTTGCATTTCTATCGTACCACTAAATAACAATGAAAATCTGTATGCAACACTATATAATATCTACCCAGCAGTAATCCTAAAGATATCTTCAGTATTTTTAGTGGCGTAGTGTCTCAGGTGTAGACCTCTATTCCAATACTGATGACACTAGAATCAGGTCAGCTGACTACAGGTGAGCAAAGGCAAAGCAATCAAGAGGTACTTTTCGATCTTATTATAACAACCAACTGTGGTAAAAGTGGTAAATCTAGAGATAATCAAATTATCTTAATATTGGAAATAAGCAACAGCGAAGTACACCAAAGTGAACAAAATACAGCTGTACCCTGCCATTCATCAACATAAACCTTTGAATATGTATAATGCAAATATCTTGGAACACAATATCTCCGTTTGCTTTGCAGAATTACAGTATGTTTTAAAGCTGAAGATATTGTCGTGAATGTCCTGTAAATGCAGCAGTATCATGAGAGCTAAGAAGATTCTTTTGTTCTGATTATATTGACATCTGAAACCAACGGAACATCATCTTTCATTCTTATATTGGTAAATGTCAAAAGGAAGTCATATTTTACCCAAAATTCAATAGGAAATAAAAATAAATATTTTTACACAAATAAAATTAAGGCTATTTCAGGCTGATTAAAAAAAGTTACTTTTTATCAAAATAGCATAAATTAAATTCAGCAAAAGTATACTGTGAAGTAGTAATACTTGTAAAATACTTCACAATTTAAAATAAAATATGAATATTTATTTATGAGAGGGAGCTTATTTTTTCTAATATTTTTTTCTAAACAGAATTTGTATTTTTAGAATTTCTTATTTTTCTGCAAAATATGACCCAGATGTAATATCCTTGGCAGATTTCATGAGATTCAATCAAAGTTTCTACATTCACAGACAGAATGTAGTGGTTGGTAACTAACTATATATACTGTATATATATTAGGGATGCACCGATAAGAAAATGTTGGCCGATACCGATAACCGATAATTCTTTATATTTGAAAGCCGATAACCGATAGCCGATAAATCTATATCCAAATTTGTATATACTTTTTGAGAGCCTGATAAAAAAAAGGTCTCATCATTAAAAGCCACATCCCAAACACTTCAACATAAGCAGCCTAGTTTGAACAGTGTAAGTTTAAAAAATATATATTTTACTCTCCCATTTCCAAATTTCACCATAAAAAAGTCTCACAAATAAAAAAATAATGCATGATGCAAACAAGTCATTGGACATCATTACATGTGTAAAGAATCAAAATGCATGTGCCATGGATGAATAAAACGAAGAGCCATCTGCATGGACAATAATGAAATTATATTATTTACTAAACCATATTGTTGATGAAAATAATAAGAGAAAATAAAAGTGGTGGTTATTATTAATAATGCTTCAGTGATTTTGAAAAAGGAACAAATTAATAGGCTACCACTGTTTTAAATAACAGCTGCGTGAGCTGCGTGCGCTGTATGAAGCTGAATGAACACCAGAAAACTGAAGCTGTTGTTATAGCACGTTAATTAGACTACATGAGAATCAGATATTTATAGAACATAAATCAGAACAGAATAAACATATTCGCCATTGTGCAAACCACAAGGAATTTGTTGTGGTTTTTAAGAAGCTCTTGGTAACACGCATACATATATATACATATAAACATACATATCTGCAGAAAAAACATATGCCTTAACAATAATAATAATAATAATAATAATGTTCTGAATCTTGAACAGAAGATTTATGCATAAAATATTTACAACTTATATATGCAGAAAAATATGGAAATGCATAAAATATTTTGAACTAAGTTATGCGCTAGTCAGATGTGTAACTCGTGGACGTGCACTTGGCTTCCCGTAACAATGTGCTGAAACACGGCAACTAAAACCAAAGAAGTCACAACGTTTTATAATAATAAAGTTCTCATTAGAATGTTATATACACGACAGTCCCAATCATAGTTATTAGTTGTGCGCTGCTGTTTGAGCTGCGTGCGCTGACCTAAAGATGATCACCGGCAAACTGAATCGCTCTATTAACGCTCTATTAACTTAACCAAACACATTCTATTTGAGATAACGCAGATATACATGAAATAAACACAATATTACTACATACAATTGCATAAAAGGCTGCAAATGCACAAGCGAACTTAACTGTCACGGAGGTGTAGCTCCTTTGCGGATGCGCTCAATGCATGCACAAAACACAGCGCACAAAGATTCCACAACGTCATTTACAGTAATGTTCCGATTATAATTTTATGTAGCCTTTATGACAGACTTGATCTGCACATGTTGCACATAAGTGTATTGTCCTTTTCAAAGTGATTTAAATCATATTTCAAGCATTTCAAAACCATCATGGCAAACAGCGCACATCTGAAGTGTCTCTGAAGGAAATAATTAATTATTTATCAGCTTAAAGATATAAAGATATCGGGCAAATTTTCTTATCGGGCCGATACCGATAACAGAAAAAATGTATTATCGGCCGATACCGATATGGTGGTTGATATATCGTGCATCCCTATTATATATATATATATAAATATATATATATATATATATACGTGCTCAGCGTAAATGAGTACACCCCCTGAAAAGTAACATTTTAAACAATTCTCATAACACAAAACCATTTCCAAAATGTTGACGCAAGTTTAATATAACACTTTTAACTTATAACATGAAAGTAAGGTTTTATAACTTAGATTACCATTTTTTCAGTTTTACCATTAGGGTTGCAAAAATGAGTACACCCCACAACAACAACAACTACTAAATCTAGACTTTGTATGGCTCCATGATTTTTAATGACAGCACCAAGTCTTCTAGGCATGGAGAACAAGTTGGCAACATTTTGCCAATCTATCTTTTTCCACTTCAAGAATGACCTTTTTAGAGATTGGATGCTATGGAGAGTACAACTTGTCTCTTCAAATTCCCCAGGTGTTCGATTGGGTTCAGATAGGAGACATTTCCACTGAATCTCACCCTGTTCTTCTTCAATAACAGTGGCCTGTTGTGTTTAGGATCATTGTCATGTTGGAAAAGTCACGACAACCAAGGGCATGGAGTGATGGTAGCTCTTCTCTTTCAAAGAGCAGTCTGTGTTAGTGATCAATGAAATGCACTCCCCGACACCAGCAGCACTCTCCCCCACATAAGGACACTGCCACCACCATGTTTCTGAGACCATATTTTTCTTTGTATCCATTTGCCACCTCAGTTTTGAAGCATCAGTTCCAAAAACATTTATCTTGTCTCATCACTCCAGTATAGGCATATTTTCTTCTTTGTCAAGGGCCCTGGCAAACTCTAGCGGGCTTTTTTGTGCCTGGGCTTTACGAGAGGCCTTCTTTCGTGGAGACAGCATGATTCCTCTACAGTTGCCGTATTGTGTCAGGAAATGTCACCCCAGTTTGGCTTTCTTTCTTTAGATAACTGCTGAACTTTCATGCATTTTCTTCAACCCTTCTCAAGAAGACGCTTAAGGTGTTAACTTCCGGCCCTGGACTCTCTGTGAATGGTTGCAGTTCCATCTTTTTTTAAATGTGCACTTTTGTACAGTTTCTGACTGTATAAAGCTGGATCTTCTTGGCCTTCACCTTTCTTGGTAAAGAAATTATTTTCTTTCTCAGGTCTTGTGAATTTCTCTTCCATGTGGTGCCATTGCTGACAGTGAAATGGGAAGGTTTTCTTTAGTAACACCCTTTTATAGTCAACTGTCACCTGTGTAATGAATAATTAGACCACCTGTGGTTGATTTGTTAAATTAGACTTTGTAGTCAAAATTTAGCTTTGCTCCAGAGACTTTCAGTGGGGTGTACATTTTTGCACACTTTTGAGTAAAACTCAATTTTGTTCTTAAGTTATATTATTAACCTTACTTTCATGTTATAAGAAACAGTTTATATAAAACTTAGTCTTGTCAACATTTTGGAAAATGTTTTTGTGTTCAGGTTGTTTAAAATGATTTTCAAAGTGGGTGTACTCATTTACGCTGAGCACTTAATATATATATATATAATATATATATATACACACTGAACAAATTATAAACGCAACACTTTTGTTTTTGCCCCTTTTTAATGAGCTGAACCAAAGATCTAAGACTTTTTTCATGTACACAAAAGGCCTATTTCTCTCAAATATTGTTCACAAATCTGTCTAAATCTGTGTTAGTGAACACTTCTCCTTTGCTGAGTTACTCCACCTCACAGGTGTGGCTATCAATGGATAGACAGCATTTATTGCACAGGTGTGCAGGCTGGTCAAATAAAAGGCCACTCTAAAATGGAGTTTTACTGTATTGGGGGGGCGAAAACCAGTGTAACTGTGTGACCACCATTTGCCTCACGCCACATCTCCTTCACATAGATTGATCAGGTTGTTGATTGTGGAATGTTGGTCACTCCTCTTCAATGGCTGTGCAAACTTGCTGGATATTGGCAGGAACTGGAACACGCTGTTGTATACGCCGATCCAGAGCATCCCAAACATGCTCAATGGGTGACGTATCCAGTGAGTATGCTGGCCATGCAAGAACTGGGATGCTTTCAGCTCAATAAAATGCGCCTGTGTTCGTTGTCCATAACATATGCCTGCCCATACCATAAGCCCACTGCCACCATGGGCTTCTCGATCCACAACATTGACATCAGCAAATCCCTCACCCACACAACGACATACACGCTGTCTGCCATCTGCCCTGTACAGTGAAAACTGGGATTCATCCGTGAAGAGAACACCTCTCCAAAGTGCCAGATGCCATCAAATGTGAGCATTTGCCCACTCAAGCCCACTCCATCGGGGTCTCGACGAACTGCAGTCAGGTCGAGACCCCGATGAGGATGACGAGCATGCAGATGAGCTTCCCTGAGACGGTTTCTGATAGTTTGTGCAGACATTCTTTGGTTTTGCAAACAGCTAATCGATTGTTGCAGCAGCTGGTGGCTGGTCTCAGACGATCTTGGAGATGAAGATGCTGGATGTGGAGGTCCTGGGCTGGTGTGGTTACATGTGGTCTGTGGTTATAAGGCTGGCTGGATGTACTGTAAAATTCTCTGAAACGCCTTTGGAGACAGCTTATGGTAGAGAAATGAACATTTAATTCACAGCTCTTGTGGACACACCATGGGCTTCTTTGGCAATGAATGTTTGTGGCTTACCCTCCTTGTGAAGGGTGTCAATGATTGTCTTCTGGACAACTGTCAGATCAGCAGTCTTCCCCATGATTGTGTAGCCTAGTGAACCAAACTGAGAGACCATTTTGAAGGCTCAGGAAACCTTTGCAGGTGTTTTGAGTTGATTAGCTGATTGGCATGTCACCATATTCTAATTTGTTGATTTAGTGAATTGGTGGGTTTTGTTAAATGTGAGCCAAAATCATCACAATTAAAAGAACCAAAGACTTAAACTACTTCAGTCTGTGTGCATTGAATTTATTTAATACACGAGTTTTACAATTTGAGTTGAATTACTGAAATAAATGAACTTTTCTACGACATTCTAATTTATTGAGATGCACCTGTATATACACACACACACACAAAACACAAATATATTTTTGGCCGTTCTTCTAATCCCCAAATATCACTTCTCTGTTTGGAACATTTGGAACAAAACATCTGTGCGATATTGTGTCACAAATGTGTCACTGATGGTGCGGTTAGTGTTAGTATTATTGTCTTCATATATTTTTTGCAGTTCAAAGTTGTGTTATTTTCATATTAATAATGTGCTTACAGTTTACATTCACTCTGGAAATCTGAGCCCATAGAAACTCGGCGCTAATAAAGCCACACAAAATCCTGTTAAAAAGCTATATTTTTCCGTTTTAAAGAATAGCCTGCTTGTTCCATGCTCAATTAAAGCAAATTTGTAATTAAGCTCATTATTCGAAAGCAAAGCCCTAAATAAATACTTTGGCTCCTATAGCGATGGGGTACTTCCTTTATGTGCTTGAGTCATTCCCAACCGTCCATTTCAGTCCTTCTCGCTTTGTTCCCTGGTCAAGGCTGTTTCTTTCACTTCATGATTGCATTATTTAATTTTTTTTGGATGATGATGAAAATGGTGCATGTGTGTGTTCTCGCTGAAGTCTCAAACTCATGGTAGTGTGCTTGTGTGTGTGTGTGTGTGTAGAGCGCTGTGGTCAGATACCAGTCCTGTCGCTGTAGAAAGGCGTTACGTGGAACATGTAGCAGTGAGTGCAAACTCTCACCGGTTTCATCTGACCGTATCTAGGCAACGAGGCGGAGAGTGATGAGCAGCGTGAACAAAAGATCTGCAATAAAACATCATCTCATTACGATTGGAATCATGTTACGAGCCCCTGCTCTGTTTTTCTTGTTTTCCTTTCTCTTTTTTTCAGAAGTTGCCAATTGGATGGGTGTGGAGACTGATTACTTTAACACCTAAAACATCTTTCTATTTAAGAGCCGCTGGTGACATTTCATGGTGGCCTGCTGTACAGTAACACTTTATTTAATGGTCTCTTAAGTGCTTAATATCATGCATATTAATCATTTATTAGTAGGCAACTAATTAAGCACTTATTAATGCTTTATTCTGCGTGACCTTATTGTACATCCCTACACAATAACTTGACAACTACCTTGTTGTTAAGTTGTTAAGTTTAGGCATTGAGTAGGATTTAGGGATGAATATGGTCATGCAGAATATGTGCTTTATAAGCAATAAACAGCCAATATGTTAATAATAGGCATACTAATAAGCAACTAGTTAATAGTGATAATTGGTCCCTATACTAAAGTGTTACCACAAAATTATATATTATTACTAGAATATTAGGCATTTATTAGTAGTAATTATGCACAAATGAATACCTTATTCTACATGACCTTATTCTACATGACATCCAATCCTGCCCAATACCTAATCTTAACAACTACCTTACTAACTATTAATAAGCAGCAACTTAATAATCTATTGAGGGAAAAGTTGCAGTTAATAGTGAATATGTGTTCCCTATTCTAAAGTGTTACCAAAATAATTGTTCGAAACGATGTTCTTTCAGATTAATGCTATAGGGAGGAAAAGTTAGTGTTTATCTTACCTAGGTTAAGCTTAATAACCCGACAGTCATTCAACTGCTCATACAACTCAGGCAAAGGCTGATCAGCACAGATTTGCATATTACTTAGATTCCGTTTTGAATATAAACACTTAAGCATGTCTTCTGTGTCTGTTTTCAATTTGATGTCAAAACCTGATGAAAACCTCGTGTAAACTTGGTTTACTTGCATTTTTATAATGAGCTGATTTATCAGTATATAGTTGTACTTTGTTTTGCACCCATTCTTTCAGTGGCCTTTTTTCTTAAAGTATTGTATGAAGCCATTTATTTTCACCATAAACAAGATTGTTTGTTTTTAATATAAGAAGTTGTATTTATAGCAAATGTAAAAGCCCTTTCACACCAAAAAGTGTTCTGAATAAACCTCAGGCGGAAGGAAGAGTAATTATACGTCTGTACAGTAGAACGCAGGAGAAGTTCAACACTTCAGCAATAATAAAACAATGAAGCACAATTGTTAGTTTATCTAAAGTAATTTTTGCTTATTAGTATGGTTGAACTGGATCATCAAAGGTCAGCAGCAAAGACGTTGGTTAATAAAATGGGATTAGATACATTTGTGTTATTTAATATATTTAATTATTGTAGGTTTGCGTCATATTCTGAGTTTGCATTTCACTGATTTAATTATTTTTGATGAATACTAAGTAGTTTCTTTTGCGAGTGGGATGAATTAATGCACATTCACATTTAGTCTAGAGCTACAGTAACATCATGTTCACACAGTGCACACTTCCGATTTCTCCCAATATGGGGACAGGAGACTTGTCAGTCAATAAATGGGAAAACAAAGTAACTGGTGTTACTTTTTTGAAAAAGTAACTCAGATATTTTCTTGTAAATTAAAAAGTAATGCGTCACTTTAAAAAAGTAATCTGATTACATAACCCGCGTAATACGTTACCCCCAACACTGCTTTTGAATGGTAGTGTATATTATTAAAATAATAATTTAGGTTTTCTTTACTCTTTTTCTGTAAAGATCTAGTGGCACATTAATCCACACATTAAACAAAATAATGTGTTGAAAAAAATGCTGTTGAGTCATTATGACACTTTACAAAACATTATATCATGAAATTTCTCTTTTCCCAGAGTTTGAGCTACTTTTTTCTTAAAGAAGTTCAATCAATCAATATCTATCTATCTATCTATCTATCCCATTTCAAAGATATTTGCAATGATATACTGCCAAAGTTCATATCCGGTAGAGGAATATTTGACCTTTTAATCCGTAATAAACTCTTGGTAGCACAAACACTTTTGGGGGTATTGAACATGCCTTTCTCTTTAAACCTCACCGGCTCAGTAATCGGGTTAGTAACCAGATATTATGTCATTTTACATAAAGCTGTGGATTATCAGACCATTGCCTGTAACTAATGTGAAACCAAGGGTTGTTATGTGCTACCACCTTCTGTTTACTAGAATACATTTCAGATTTAGAGATTTAGCTATATGTGCATTTCTCTTCTTCTCTAGCTTGCTTCCAAATCTAGTTGTCAAAAAACCCTGACATTGTACTGACATATGTTACGAATATTGTTGGCTCTTTGACTAATTGTTTTTGTTCCTCTTTAGTAAGTTGCTTTGGATAATTTGTGTAAATGTAAATGTGTGACATATTCTCTATAGAGCAATCAATTAATTTTTATAAGAAAAATGGACTGCATTTTTAATATTCTGAAACTTCACTGAAAGACATGCACAATAAAATATATATATATAAAAAGGTTCTTTATTCATTTAAAACATAGAATGCAGACAAAAATACAAGAATATAAAAACTATATTTATACAAGAATTTGAATGCTTTATATTTACACAGATTAAAGGTTTAAAACAGATGAAGCTGTCTACTTCTCTTTGTCAATTTTCTTAGTCAGCTTCACTGTTACAGCAGTGCCAAAGAGTCTGTCCCAGTGACTAAAGAAAGGTGCAAAGTTGCTGCTGGGTTTCTGGTGATGTATATCATGGGCCATTGCTCCTCCAAGGAGTCCAAAAGGAACCAGGTGGCCAGGCGAATAAGGCAGGTCGTAGCCGATATGGTCTTCCACAGACATCCAAACGCTGAATACAGTGAGAGTCCATATGGTCAGAGGATGGCACTTGAGCAGGATGGAATCGATGTTGCTCCAGAAGCCCACTGTCATCAGCTCCAAAGCACTGAGGTGCTGGGTGGACCAGGAGAATGGTGAGATGTAATCGTGATGGATGGCGTGGACCCATCTGTACAGGTGAGGATTTTTGTGGTGCGCCAAGTGCCAGAAGAAGTACTGGGTGTCAAAGATGAGCAAAACACCCAACCCCCCAGAGACCAGTTCCCATACTGTTGGAGCAACTGTCGGAAGTGGAGGTGCAGGCATCACCACATTGGTGATCAACACAGCCGGAAGCACAAACACTAGATGATTATACACTGCCGTTCCAAGAGTCCTCAGCATCATGCAGATGGTGGGACGGCGCTCCTTTTGTATCTTGTACTCAAAGAGAGGAGCTCTCTCTCCCAAGACATCCAGGATGGCAAAGGGGATGCTGAAGATGAAGTAACAGGAGAAGGCGAGCAGCAATGGGAAGAATGGAGACGAAACCAGGGTGTAGTGCCGAAACAACAGGTAGTTCCACAGGGGCTGAAGGAGATGGTCTGAAGCCATGGAGGACGGGAGCTGAAGAGCGACTTCAGTGATGTTCCACACACTGCTGCAAGATTAAGCAATGGCAAATTAATTCTGATGGGGAATAACCCAGTCCTATTTATACTGCTGAGCCAGACTTGGACCTCCTATCAAGCCATGATAGGGCACTTTCTCTTCGGTTTTCTCAGCTAATACCCCACAACCCAACCTTTGACATGAATCGAGGCCGCTAGTAAACAAATATTATGTTGGATTACATCCTTTAAATCGTGGCACAAAAGAAAAGCTTTCCCCAAAACTCTAGTCCAGAGGTAAAAGAGTACATGAAAACCGTACTTGAGTAAAAATACAGATACCTTACAAAGAAAATGATTCCACTACAAGTTACAAGTCACCAATTCCAAAACAACTTGAGTAAAGGACTTAAGTGTCTGATTTTAACAGTACTTAAAGGGATGGTTAACCCACAAATGAAAATTCTGTTATTAATTACTTTGATTCCGCCATTATCAAAAGTACCACGACGCATGCACGTGCATTCCTCTGCTCCTAAAAGCGCAGCACATGCGTGTACTAAGTCAGCAGCACCATGCGCATGCATTGTTTACTCCAGTGGTCTCAAACTCAATTCCTGGAGGGCCACAGCTCTGCACAGTTTAGCTCCAACCAGTTCTAGATCACACCTGCTTGGAAGTTTCTAGTAATCCTTATGACCTTGATTACCGATTAGCCGGATCAGGTGTGTTTGATTAGGGTTGGAGCTAAACTGTGCAGAGCTGTGGCCCTCCAGGAATTGAGTTTGAGACCAATGGTTTACATGAAGAGGAAACATGTGCACATGTGTTGTAGCACTCTCGATAATGGCTGAAGATGGTAACTCGTGGAGAAAAGCTGTTGAACAAAGTCATTATTTTTGCTTTTTTTGTGCAAAAAAAGTATTTTCGTAGCTTCATAAAATTATGGTTGAACCACTGATGTCACAGACTATTTTGTCGATGTTCTTGGTACCTATCTGGGCCTTGAACGTGGTAAAACCCTTGCTGTCTATGGCGGGTCAGAAAGCCCTCGGATTTCATCAAAAATGTCAAATGTTCCGAAGATTAATCTGTCTTACAGGTTTGGAACTGTCAACATGAGGGTTTCCCTGCAAACATGCTCCGGCGGGCCCATGCTGGCTACACTGGACTAGGGCCAGGCTCAGTGCGGGCTTGCCCAGGCGAGGCCCACAGCTTTGGGCTCACCGCAGGCTCTCTTGTGAGCAGCCCACACTATGGGACTGCTAGCCCATTCGGGCTACTGTTGTACCTTTGGGCCCATGTAGGTTTGGTGTAGGCAGCCCTAATGCAACTAGGAGAATACTAACATTGTTTGGCCATTCTTTAGCCACTCCACTGAACTGAAATGGCTCAAACCAAAAGTGACCTTTCTAGAATCTGTTGTTTCATTTGGCCAGGGATCTCAAATCTGGCTCACGAGATTCACTTTCCTGCAGAGTTTAGTTCTAACCTTAATCAAACACACCATGAGCATGATAATGTCTTTAGGATCATTAGAAATTCACAGTTGGGTCAGTTTAATCAAGTTGTCGCTGAACACATTATTGTTCTACAGATGCACATGACGTATGTGACGTTTCACAGCGAGCTTTGCGCCAGTCGCGTGGCCTTCAGAAAACAAAGTTTAAAGGGGTCATATAATGCTACATGCACTTTTACAAGTAGTTTGAACATAAATCTGTGTTGGCAGTGTGTTTACACAACCCCCCTATAATGATAAAAATCCACCCAGTGTTTTGTTTTTTTATCTACTAAAATCTTTACTCCTTTCTCAAATCGAGCCGTCTGTCCGTGTGATGGAGGCCCCTCCCACGATAGTTTGATTGACAGTAGTGTTTCAGCACAGACTGCACTGGTGTCTTACCTCAGACCCGCCCTGAGTGAGCTGTCATCAGTTGTTTCACCGCCGGAGCAGATGTAGATAAGAATGACTCTTTAGATGTTTAGCTAAGAGTAATTACAGTTAGTAGAAATATTTTTTTCTCACTTTAATTATATGTAATACAATATTTAATAAAAAGTTAAATAATATTTTGTCAGCTTTTGCACTGAAGGCAGAAAAAATGTGTAGCTTTTAAATGGGAATGGTGCATTTATTCTTTCTACTGTATCCCTCAAATCAGTCGTATTTACGTATTTTATCTTATTATTATTTTTTAAGGAAACACTCAAGCCCAATGATGAAAAAAGAAGCAGCATCACTTCACTAGCATGGATATAGTTCAAGATTAAAGGTATGCTTTAAAAAAATATGTATATAAAAATCCTTGCACCCCATAGCAACCTCAAACACACAAGGGTTGCCTTCTCCAGACTGCATGTTTGGGTTATTATCCTGTTGGCATACGGTATGCACATGAGACATTGGTGTTTAATTTCATCACTCTTTAGGAGGAATTAAGCATTTTTTTAAGCACCGTAAGAGTACCAACAAATTTGTCCACATCTGTTTGTATCTGTGTTAAGTCACCCAAGTTCAGACTGGACTGGACTTGTGTATTTGTCAGTAATCTTTGCCTTTCTTTCAGATAGTGCTACCAGGAACCGTGCAGAGGCTGGAGAGTCTACTGCAGTCAGGACTGCCTGTGCTAGACCCTACTCCAGTCAAGTCAACTCCTGTTGCTTGTCTGCATCAATAGAGACATGGGCCTGAAAACATTAGGTGACTGGGGTTCAGTCATCAAAAGACACTCCAGTTAAGCCGTGCATCCCAAGACTTAGGATATAACAAGTAAGAGTCAATAACAATTGTAATTAAGACACAAAAAAGTGCATTTACCAGTAACAAATTAACACGTGTGGGGGTGCCAAGGCCAGACTCCCATTTCTGCTTGACAGCAATGTCGGGCAAAAGTTAAACAATGCAGCCAAGAAAAAACTAAACAAATTACTTCTTAAGAAGTTGTTTGGTGTTGTTTATTTTAAGGAATTTGTATGCGTTGTATTAGTATATGTTGTAGTATCCTATACTGGAGTGTTAGAAAATGTACTATAGTAATGGCTAAAGTCATTTGTCAATATTACTTCAGTAGGATTACCACAGCAAATTACCATTCATAAGTTAGTACAATTTACTGTAGTACCTTTACAATAGTATGGTTCAAAAACACTAATATTTACCAGAGAATTGTACAAAATTTTATATGGTAAATTTACTATAAAATTCTATAGTATCTCCACCCCACCATTTACTATAGTATGATTAAAAAACACTATAGTAATTATTATATATTTTTTTTCACTACGTTTACTATGGTACATTTTATGTAAATTACTATAGCCCCCCCCCCACACAATTGACTATAGTATCTTTACTATAGTATTTACTATATACATTTTTTTACTACATGTTTCCATGGTAAATTTACTATAAATTACTATAGTATTTTTTCCCTCACAATTTACTAGAGTACATTTACTATAGTATGGTTCAAAAACACTATAGTATACAATACAACAACAATACAAATTAAGCTCAGATGAGCTTTATTTGTCACATACACAATTATACAGAGTATAATGAGGAGTGAAATGTGTTCTCTGCGTTTAACCCATCCAAGTGGAGCAGTGGGCAGCCGACATTGTGGCGCCCGGGGAGCAGTTGGGGGTTCGGTGCCTTGCCCAAGGATCTCACCTCAGTCGTGGACTCTTCCTGCCAGAGCCAGGATTCGAACCCACAACCTTGGGTTACCTTGGGTTTCAAGTCCAACGCTCTATCCATTAGGCCACGACTGCCCCTATATAGTATTTACAAAATTTTCCATGGTAAATTTACTATAGTATTTTTTCATGTGGGCAGCATGGCTCACCTGCTAAGCATGTTGTGCTGTGTCCTGGTTGGGAAATGTGTCATTTCAAGCCCAGTCTAAAGTTTTTTGGAACCCAAACTCTTTCCAAACCTCGGACTTTACCCTTTTAGAAGGGGGATAAATTGTCAGCAGCGTTCCTCCTTCCGCCATGCAGAGATTGTTTACATCAGAGTACGCATGGCTTTTTTACGCAGCATATACACAGTTTACTTTTATCTGTTTAATGAAAAAGTAGCTAATGCGCGTTCTAAAAATCTAAATTTGGATCTATAATTATGCATGGGATTTTGAAATGCACGTGATAACAATACCATGCAAATTCATTACCGCGATTTATCGCATTACCGAATACCGGCACATGTCTGGTCCTCTCAGTTGTTCTGGCTCCACCGCAAATCTCCGGATCTCCACCTCTGTCGCCAGAGCCCTTGTCTCCACCCTGGCCCCCCAGATCCTTGGCATTCCCCAGGCTCGTTGGCACTCTGTCTCGGGCTCCTCCACCACCTGCTCTGCCGCCGTTGGTTGGCCCCCTAGAGTCAGTGGCCATTCCTCCTCCTTTGCTCCTCCCTCCGTCGGCTCCACCGTGGGCCGCCGTCATGGCTGTGGCCTGGGTCCAGCTTGGCTCCGCCAGCTCCAAGCCCCTCTTGTCTCCTCCCTGGCTCCTTCCTCCTGCATTACCCCCATGGACTCTCTCTGCCGGCCTCCTCCCTAGTTACCACCCACCCGTTATGTCAGGATTCTGGAATGTCTGTGTCATGTTTTGCCGCTGTTTCTGTTCCTGTTTGTCCTTATTTGGTCATGTTCCTGTACTCGTTTAGTGTGATTACTATCCCTTGCACCTGTGTTTCACTCATTATCCCATGTATTTAAGTTCCTGCCGTTGCGTTCTGTGTTTGTCAGGTCTACTTGTTGTATACGTGTGTCTGCTCAAGCCTCTGCTCAAGTGGATTATCTCCTGAGTTTGAGTATTAAAGACTGTTTAACGTTTCTCCGTGTCTCCAGAGTTCCTCCTAAACAGCATTAGGTTACATTTATAATACCCATTTTAAAATTGTATTGCATACCTGCTGCTGCGATAATAAAGACCCATTTTGAATGTTGACGTGCATTTCTTCTTTCTGCTCCCAGTCGCTGTGGTGAAGCAGTTGAAGTATTGTTATTTTAAATACTTTCCAGCATTTCATAGACAAAAATCAATGCAAATTACACAGAAGTACAATTTTACCTTACCGTGTTCAGTAGTGCTCAAAATGGGTTTAAACACTGAATTTTTAATCAATTTATTCTCATGAACTCAGAGATGTGGATTCGAACGGCAATTAAATTACCACACAACCTTGGTGTTTCATTCTTGGTGTTTTTACGGGGGTTGTGAGAGATAAACATCAAAGTTCTGGATTCAGACGGCAATTAAATCACAAACTACCCCTGTAAATGGTGCTCTCACTCAGAGCGGGTCTAAAGTAAGACGGCCTTGTCAATCAACTATCGTGGGAGCAGCTAGTACAGAACGACGTCATTCTGACAGGAATCTCAGAACAGCCTGATTTGAGAAAGGGGATAAAAAAAACACTGGGTGGATTTGTATCATTATAGGATGGATGTGTACACACACTTCAAACAACTTGTAAAGTACATTTTGCATCCAATGACCCCTTTAAAGGGACTGATGTTGTCATCAATTTCTCACCCTCAAGTTGCTCTAAACCTATATGAATTTCTTTAATTTCTTTCTTTCCATTGACTTCCATGGTACTTTTTCCATACTGAAGTCAATAGCTATCAGCAACTATTTGGTTACCAACATTCTTTAAAATATCTTTTGTGTTTAAATCCTAACTGTAAAAAAAAGAGAATCAGGCGCTTGAACCTTAAAACCATGTTCCCACATTTGTTCCTCACTGTTGGGGTGGGGGGTAGGGGCCTCTGAATTGTTAAGTCTGCTTCTGTCCACAATAATGATTTGTTTTTCCATCGAATGTCATGATTTTTGCATAATGCTGGTCAAATACAGTTCAGCCAAAAATGGGCATTAAAGTAAAGAGAAATGTAATCGCTTGTAATCGTTCAACAATAAAACACTAATGTGTTTGTGTATAGAGCCACTTTATGATAATCTGCTGAAAATATCAGCTTAAAACCTAATTGATGCAATTACTGTAACATTGTACCTAATTATGCTATTACATAACATCTGAAAGTGAACATTGAACTCACATGTACGTACTAGTGACTAGACATCTGCCTTTCAGACAGTTTGTTTCAGTGAACCGGTTTGCAATACTGATTAAAAAACTCTTAAAACTCTGTAACGGCTCGTTTCCACTGAACGGTACAGTGTGCAATTAACGGTTTCCACTGGCAGAAGTTGTGAATGGTAACAAAATAGCAAACCGTACCCTACCACTTTTTGGGATCCTTTCATAAGGGTACCTTGCACAATAGTACGGTACCTAAAGGATGGAGCTAGACTACTCACTTGCGCATGCTACAAGGGGAACGACAACACGGGAAGTGCCATTAAACACAGACCAAATGTGGGGTTTGTAACTGCAAAGAAAATGTAGAGCACATTAAGTAAATGCAGGAAATTCAGAGAAGAAAGAGAACAACTTAAACAATGCATTATAACATTTGGAAGGGAATGGGACATTAGGAATAGTAAATGATCAGACTGAAGTTTCTAGGGCAACAATTTAAAATAACTTTAATAAATTATAAACAAACATTATATAATGTTTAACTAATGATTACTTTATATTCACAAATTTAATTATGAGATAATGCTTGTTAATGTTAACTAATGAACTTATTAAAGATTACCAAATTATTAACATATTGTTATTTTATGTAAACTTAAATGCTTAGAAATGTTCAGTTCATATGATCATGCATTTTTTAATTCTTCAAATGATTTTGACAGATGGTTTACAGTGATTAAGTGTTTCATTTAATATATAATTAACAAACATATAAAAATGCTTAACGGAGCATTAGCTAAACAAACAAATGAAAACCTTTCATGGCAAATTAAAAATCCAAATGATTAACAGATATTACCCAAATTTTAACAATATTAAATGACAAAATTTAACACATC
>CM049806.1:7354641-7612299 GCA_027422405.1 Ptychobarbus kaznakovi
TATTAATACAAATAAATATACACCATCATCAAAACATTTGGGGTTGGTAAGTATTTAATTTAAAATAAAAAAAAATTGAGAAGAGGGAAGTCTGTTATGCTTACTAAGAGTTATACTGTGAAATGTTATTACAATTTAAAATAAATTATTGATTTCTATTTCAATATATTTTTTATTTCTTTCTGTAATGGCAAAGCTGGAGTTTCAGCAGTTATTACTTCAGCCTTTAGAGTCACACGATTATAAATCATTATTTTATGTTTATTTGTTTCTCAAGAATTATCAGTTATCATCAGTTATTATTATCAGTTTTGAAACAATAATATCAAAATTATTACTGAATCTGTGATATATATATATATATATTGGTGAGGATTCTTTGAAAATAAATTTCAAAAAGACAGAATTCTTCTGAAACAGAAATCTATAATAACATTACAAATGTCACTTTTGGTTTAAAAAAGTGTCCTTTCTAAATAACTGTATTAATTTATAAAAAAAATATAAGTAGTAATGAGGGAGAAATAAAAAGATTTAAAAAAAGTTGAGCCTTCAAAAGATATAAATATTTAGATTTTCTTTTAATAATGAGACAACCTTCTGTTCTCTATGCATGAAACACATACTGTATGCTCATACCAGATGTGTCTCAGACATAAAGGACAGATGATTATAACCAAACCGGCCTTATTTTAAAATGGAAGCTTTCAAGGAAATGAGAAATGTCAAAAACAGTGGCAGTTGAGTTACGAACACCTGAAAGATGTTCCGACTGCAGTTGTGTTAATGTAAACAAATAATGCCATGTGACACATCATTGTCAGACAATAACAGCACGTCAGACCCTTTGCACATGTTGAGGGGGACTTCCTAAAAAAACACAAAAATCACCAGCCCATACAATAGAGAGGAATGCCTGAGGAAACTGCTCAACACCTGTCTGCCTTCAAGACGTGAGGAACACTGTCACCTCAGTCTTGTAAATAGGAAGTGATACACGGAAAAACACAAAACTATTGCCGTAATATCGAAGCTATTTTCGGCAACAATGAAGAGGGGATTTTACTGGAGACCGGGCCACTTCCAGGGCTAACAGTCTCCTATTCACGCTTTCGTTGGAAACAGCAGGTGGAGTGCAGACGTATACATGACCGAGGACCGGTCAGCTACAGGAAGTTGATTCATGTAATATCCGGTTGAGGTGTTGGCCAGATGGTCTACGGTAATGACAATCTACCAAACCACACAGCAGTAATGGAGGCTGCCGAATACCTTTAAGCTTCATGATCTCCGGTAATTTCGTTCCAATGTTTATCATGTCGACTCAGATTAGTGTTCCCATGTGTAAAATGGAACCTTCCTCAGAGGAAATCAGACCTTCTAAACAATGATGAATGATAACTTTAATGTAGATCGTGCATTCCCTCTTTACAGTCAGCACATCCATTACGCTGAGATTACCCTTACAACGCTTCTGATAATAACAGAAATGTGAGAGCTGATGTTCATGAGCCCTTTTTCTGAAAGACTCTGCTTGCTTGTTGTCTCTTTCAATGGAGAGGATTCAGAAAGGCGAGTGCTTCTGGTTTTGCTTTAGGACCCAAAAACAGAACCAAATCAGTTCTCCATGGTACGATGTTCAAACACTGATACAGTGCTAGCCTTTCTTTTAAGTAGACAAGGACATGAAACTCCCCTCAGAGACTTCTGTACTGAGAGTTCAGTGCGTCAGTGTAATGTGGTTTTCTTGAGTTTGCGCTCGTCTCTAAGTCTTGCCTGCGGTTTTACACCACCCTACACTGTAACACTGGGTATCTTATTGATTCTTCAAATAGTTAAGAAAAAACTGCTGATATCGAAAGCTGTATTTTTCCAATCCAAACAGACACAGTGAAATGTGAGTGAATATAGATGAGACTGCACATAAAAAACATTGAAACTTCAGTTACTCCATCTACACACTGTAAGCAACACAGGATTGTTACTATGCATTGACAGATTATCTCCAACAAAGATTTGGTTTTTTTCTACCTTTGCCGATCTTCATAAAAAAGCAATTCATACCACAAACACATTTCAAATCCTAATTATATGATCTACATTTTCCACAACCAGCATATTAGCATAGTAAATGATGAGTGCAGACAGGCACATTTAATCCAGAAGTCCTCAAAACTATCTTTTCCTGTTTTACAAACGACCTTTCAACAACTCTCAGCAGTGAGTCTAATGAAAAGCACAGATGTTGCGAAAAAGAAACAGATCTCTAGTGCTGTCTTCATTGAAAGTGTCTTGTGCCAAAAATGATCCAATTTAAATTATTATTACTTACGTTTAGGGATAGTTCACCCCCCCCGCCCCCCAAAAAAAGACAATTCTGTCATTATTTACTCACACTCAGGTTATTCCAAGCCTTTAGTTAATCTTCAAAATACAAATGTGGATGTTTTTTAATGAAACATAAGAGTTTTTTTGTTCCTTCCTTAAAAGGTTACTAAAACATTCAAAAAGTAATAAAAAAAATAAAGCTGACTTAAAATGTTCCTGTGGCTCAGTGGTTAGAGCATTGCGCCAGCAGCGCAAAGGTTGTGGGTTCGATTCCCAGGGAACACACATACTGACAATACAAATGTGTAGCCTCAATGCACTGTAAGTCGCTTTGGATAAAAGCGTCTGGTAAATGTAAAATTAATTCATACAAGCTTTTTGGATCTTTTAAGTTTTGGTAACCTAGACATTCAATGAAGGTACATTAAACTCAGGTTTTGTTACAAATATATTAATTTGATGAGTTTGGAACAACATGAAGGTGAATAGATGATGACACAATTTTCATATTTGGGTGAACTAATTTGTCCTAGAATGCATAACAGCGTCAAACATGAATAATATCTCAAATTGTGCAGCTTTTTGAGTTGTGTTTTTACTATTCTGATTGATTAGGCTTTAATTTTCACCTGTCAGTCAATAAAACAGGCAAATACATATGCTGCCTTCACGTGCTATCGGAAATGTCCTATTTCCCACTTATGAAGTCATGATTATGAGCTTGTCGCATTCAAGTGCTTTAATGTCGGAAAGCATCCCATTGGTTGACAATCATATAAACATTCACCGCGCTATGCATGCAGTTTGCTTACAATTCTGGAATTTCAGTCAAATACATGCTTATTTCACTGCTTATAAAACATACAATATGCTTTGAATGATCGTTCACATCTAGCCTATAAATGCTCTACTTTAGCGACAAGACAAAGGGATGTAGTTGTTGTGAGAACAGCATTGACAGCAGTTGTCCCCTCCACCATGTTTATAGTTTATGACCCGCCCAACTCGGAAACTCTGGTATCAAAATTATTTCTGAATTTCCCAGTAAATACGACTTGAGAGGCCGTTCACATCCAATTTCTGATTATGAAACTCATTTACGATAATTCCGATAACACGTGAAGGCAGCAATAGATAAGTACTAGAATATTGCAGAGTGGAAATTGGCTCTTTTGATTATAAATATACTAAGATTCCATCAGTATATCTCATAAGACTCTACCCAGAATATAATAATATATTCTATAATAATAAGTAAGCACTTAGTAATGGAATGGCAACCTAAACATTTTTTGAGATGGACAGACACTAATTTTCCCTATTTGGAAAAAAGATAATGGTCATGATGAGATATATTAAATAGCATAATTAATTTCAAAGCCTTTCCGGGCTGAAAGCTCACTGACTTCTTCCATTTGGTTGGCGCCCAAGAACAAGTGCTGTGAGAATGGGGGGTAATCTGAGGCAGCGGAACTCGCACTGTTTGCTGACACCATCTAGCAAAGCGTGCTCTTTACAATAGCACATAGAAGCCCTGTCAGTCAACATGGCGTGAAGAATGCAGTGAAACTGAAGAATCTCCAGCCTGTGCATTCCAGCGCTACTGCAAACACCACATACTTGTATATAAACGTTGTGTGAGTAAGGAAAGAATCCTTACAGCTCAACCCATAAAACGGCCCTAAACCACACAATAATAAGTAGGCATGCATACATGGCAAGAGAACATGGAACAGTACATTTCCATGCATCACTGATTTATTGCAATAATGCCATCTCACGTGTCTTCTTATGAGTGTGCTTTAGGTTACTTTATAATAATAATACAGTGTACTCAGAGAAAGTCTTTGTTTGTTTCTCAGGGTGGCTATTCTGAGCTTGTGCTTTTTCTGGTCTGAGTGACTGTGGACCCCATACAACTTTGCTCAGAATACTACTTTTGACCGCATAAACCATATCTGAATGGACCAACATCAACATGCATACTTTAAAGTCTGGGTATTGTTTTATGACATGATAACAATTGCAAAACCTGTCGCATGAAAGTATATCAGCATGAAGATGGGATAATGAAATGGGAAATGCAGGTTGCAATGTTACAATCAAACCACCATAGGTTTTTAATTTGGACTTTATTCTGTGTGACTACGCCCTTTATTTATTTATTTATTATTATTTTTTTATGACAACATGAATTCAAAGTATTGATGAAGGTAGATTGTGGAATATTGGTGCATTCACGTGTTTTCTGGAAGAATGTCCTCCTTTGCCCTTTACAAAAGTTATACTGCAGGTTATCTCAAACCAAAATATAATCTGAATCTGAATTTCCTGAATATTTACTGTTGCTATTACTGTTTTATAACTGCAACTCCCAAGTCGGCAACTCTTATATACAATATTTCTGACAGCATATAAACTGTTATTTTCTAGATGCGTAACTTTCTCAAAATGTAGAAAAGTCAGCATACATTGTTTTGAACAAAAAAGTGCTTCAGTTTTGTAGCTAACACTTTACCTTACAACTTTAAAGTACTGCAGTTAACATATACAATTTACTTATCTTAAATCATATGAATCTCAACACTTACTAAAACATTTTTAAGATCTGTTAATATTAGTTAATGCACTGTGAACATGAACGTTAACTTTTTCATGAACTAAAGGTTAAGTGCTGTACAATATTGTGCTCCTTATAAGTTTGTGTTGATGCATTAACTGTTGTTAACAAATGCAATCTTATTGTAAAGATCTCATTTATGCATTGATAGCAATAACCTATATATCTTTAGAGAGTTTAATATTAATTATAAAGGCTTAAAACACTGAAATAATGTGCTTTAAATCATTTGTGGATAAAAATGAGATGTTACCACACGGGTAACATGTCAAAATGTTATTTAACATGACTGAATCCACCTAAATAGGCTATATTACATCACACCAATATAACTAAATCTGGGGATTAGACCAGGTAGAAATGAGTTAATATAACAATTGTAGGTTATCACTTTTTACATGCCATTTTTCACAGTTTTTCTCTACTATAATGTGGCTCTACACATAATAAGTGAGAAAAGTACAATAAAGTGTGAGATGTGAGTTCAAGGAGGGGAGGGCAGTGGGAGGACAGTTTGAATATGAGCAAGGCTTCAGGAGGAGGAGATTTAAATGATCAACTTGTTGAAAGGTAGTCAGGGCGCTCATATGGAAGTGTGCCACTCTATTTGGGAAATGCGTGAGCAGGAATCTTGCACTAGGAAACAGACGCTGGGTCTCCAGTGGCGCGTGAGGACGATTCAAACCTGCACGCTATAATTTAAAACACTGTCTACTCCATAAGGACCTATTTTAAACATTTTACCACGGGTATTCGCTGACATCTTCCGAGGGAGATCTAGATTGGATGCAATTAAGTGACGTGTCACCACTGATATTTTATGAAACCAAAAAGATAACAACATTGCGAATATGTTTAGCGCATTTTCCGGATTGTTTCATTTTATTTGGTATCTTTGAGAAAGCAACGCACACTTTACCGAAGAGCAAGGCACCTAGAACCGTTTTGTGGATTTTATGGTGAAATTTCCATATTGACATTACCATTTGGATGGACTACTGTTTGGATTTGTCTACGATTAGACTTGCTTTGGCATTCGAGATGGGTTATTTGACGTCACTGTTACAAATAGTCGCTGCGCTCCAGTTGAGCCTTTTACCTGCACAGGTGAGCACATGGGCCGTCCTTTTTTACACTTAACCTGCATAAATTATACGCTGCAAGCGAGTGATGGTATGTTACAAAACGAGAACGCTATTTTAATTCACTGGCGACTCGATCCTAGCGTTAGTTTTTATCGCCTGTATAGAGCGGGAGGGAGTTCACAAAAGACGCTAATTCGTTGGTTTCGATGAAGTCTACTTATGCGGTAGCGTATCTTGCTATGTCTTTAAATAGCCATGTCAAATTAAAAGTAAACCAACTGGAAAAAGTTGAAGAAAAACGTGTTTAGAGACATGTTCTGTTTTATTATGTTGCTCGGTTTATGAATAAGTCTACGTCCAGTGTGAATGTCCCGTAATAAACCTTGTGTGAACGTTATGTGAAAGTATTGCTGTTAGCTTACGTATTGAAAGTATTGCTGTTAGCTTCAATCAGATTATTCATCCTTGGTTAAAAAGAGCGAGGAGGATTTGAACGTGTCGACGTGCAGCTGACAGTCAAAACCGGCTTAATGAATGGAGTCAGTTTACTTTTGACACCGCTTCCAGTAAAGCCTCCAGACGGCTGTTTTTATAACACCCTCTGTAGCTTTATCCCTTTTTGAAGAGCTGGAAGAGAAAACGTTGAGTCATGAAACGGAACGTGACAAACTGCAGCACCCCATTTAACCCACAGACATGTGTCATGCGCTGCTGTGTTCTCCTTACTCACTAGTGACGAATGAATGCCAAAATCACCAGACTGTAAGATTATGTCTTTATATACCTTCTACTGTTAGATAATGAGAGACCGGCAATTAGGCAATATTAGTATGTCGTTAGGCAGTCTCAGACATAACAAGCATGTGCTTATAAGATATAAACAAAATTATATAGCTACTGTCTCCATTCAGACTATTCACTTTGAAATGTCAAAATGATGAATAAGAAGATCATTGTACCAGCTCAAGGTAAAGAACTGCACCTCATGTTATGTGAGATGGAAAATCAAGCTTTAAAGAGAAATGTTGGCAGGAGAGTCCACCTCGACATTATTATCTGTTCCTCCATAAAAAAAGCAGCATGCTTTGAATAATATTTTATTGTGTTCACAAATGGGCTTTGATATGTCGCATTGTATGCACCTGTTAATCATAATGCTGCTGTGAATTAATGTTAGACAGTAAATGCTATGGGATGCGAGACAATTTTTGGAAGAAATTCCAACAATAAAGTGAAAATTGATTTCAATAAGTGTAGCCAAACAGTGTTATAGACCACTGCAGTTCATTTGTGGAAGTGTCTCAACCTCAAGCTTGGCAGTTGTATCACTCACATTATCTTTAAGCTGAATATAAAGCCTCACATCCAAGAAAATAGTCAAGAAGATAATGGTTTGCTGCAAATCGGATGCTTAAAAAGAGCAGAGATGAATATTAAAATATATAAATTGTATGTTATCATTCGATATTAATCCTAAACTAGCAGGTCAGAACAAGATTTATCGGGCGTAGTAAAACCAAAGACCAAACACTTCTTCCGGACCCCACAAATGACGTACGCCTCCATTCACTTTTTAAGAAATGCACATATTATCAGATCACTGGCTTTATACCAGGTGTGTGTGTGCGTCAGAGTGTGTCTGTCTCCTCTTGTCTCTTGTGCTTGCGGCAAAGCTTAGATTTATTTTATTTCAGGAGTTGCAGGAAGTTGGCTAACACAGGCTGTTACTGATGCTGGTGATTATTGTAAAGAAAAGGTTCAATTATGCACGTCCTCTGTAAATATGAATGGGAATCTTTCCATCTAAATGCTCAACAAAGTAAAATTAATTTCTTATTATTTAAATTCACGTTGGTATATTTTGTGGGCATAAAGTCAACAATTTAAAAGTACACGTTTGCCCTGATATCCTAATTAATAAAATAAGGTCAAAAAGTTTTTTAAAATAAAAGTTCAGTTCAGCTAAATAAATAAATAAATACTTTTTTTTCTATAATGTAAACTCACGTACAACTTTGATGGCTGTTATCTTGAAGTGTAAGAGACCAAATTAAATTTTAAGAGCATGTATATAAACTTATTGACAAAAGTTATAAAATGTTATAGCAAACCATACTTGAAGTTTTTTTTTTTTTTTTGGACATTCACGTTGCTTTTATGCAATGTTTCCATCTCCTGTTCCTTCTTTGAATCTCCTGTTCTCTATTTAAGAAGTATCTATATGAAGCAGTTTTGTAATGATCACTTGTGTAGGGAAGGGAGTTGCTGTATCATTTCCAAAGTTGGATAATCAGCTCACAGATGGTTTCTTTAAACTTGAGTAAAATCTATCGGGGGAACTTCAGTGTTTGTGTGACACAGGTTAAAATGGTACACACAGCATACAACTCTTCAGTATGGGTATTACTTGGGATTACACATAAGCATGTAAATGCAAAAGTTGTAACTACGCACATTCAATTTTATGCAATGTTGCATTACATAATGTGTCATCCTGCAATTAAAATATGTGTCACAATCTCAGGCTTGCAACAAGGGGCGCTAATACATTTAACCTTATTTTGGGGTTTCTTCTTTCTGGCCAATGATAAATACTCAAGATACAAGTGTGGGGAGGTGAAGAGAGAGTTTATAACCAAAAGTGTACAAAAACGTACTGTTGATCGACACTTCCTGCAGACTGGTGTGTGTCATTTTAATGGAATCCAAAAAAACTCCCACACTGGCAAGCTAACTTTTTAACGTTTTTTTTCTTACTTTAATCCGTCATCTCCTCTGACATGATTTTGTTCAACAGTAACGACTACTCTCTTTTTTTACAGTCTATGGTAACTACACACAGTCTTCTTTTTCTTAATTTTATGATGAGTGGCAACCAGCATTAAGTTGCGATACTGCCACCTACTGTTTTGGAGTGTCGCCTAGATCAGTGCACATTTTGCATGTCTCCTTAATCAAACACATCTGATTCACCTCATCAGATCATTAGTAGAGACTCAATGCAAAGCTGTTTTTTTTAAATGGATGTTATCCATCCAAAGTTGCGAATTTAACGTATGCTCAAAAGTGGAATGTCTCATAAAACATTGGCGAATAAGCACCGCTTCCATCCAACTAGTCCAGGGGTCTGCAACCTTCAGCGTCAAAAGAGCCATTTTGGCCCCTTTCCTAACGAATAAAATTAATGTGGAGCCACAAAATATTTGATGCCCAAATAAAGATAACACGGAATAAAACTAAAGTTTTATATTCAGTTATGTTACAGGGCAGAGGAATAGCAATCATTTCAGAAGTGAGGGGGACAGAAATGTCAAATGTAGTAATAATAATAATAAGTATTATAATATTTATGTATGTATAATTGACAAAACAATTATTATCTTTTTTTTTAATTGGCTAAGAAATAAAATATACTGCTTGACAATAATAACATTATATGGTTATGATTGTACAATCAGTATATATACTACAAACACTTTTATTTTTATCACAGAATAAGGCAGAAAACATATGTGACCCTGGACCACAAAACCAGTCTTAAATCGTTGGAGTATGTTTGTAGCAATAGCCAAAATATTTTTTTATGGGTCAAAATGATCGATTTATCTTTTATGCCAAAAATAATTAGGATATTAAGTAAAGATCATGTTCCATGAAGATATTTTGTACCGTAAATATATAAAAACTTAATTTTTGACTAGTAATATGCATTGCCAAGAACTTTATTTGGGCAACTTTAAAAGCGATTTAGATTTTTTTGCACCCTCAGATTCCAGATTTTTAAATAGTTTTATCTCGGCCAAATATTGTCCGATCCTAACAAACCACACACCAATGGAAAGCTTGTTTATTCAGCTGTCAGATGAAGTATACATCTTATTTTCGAAAAAATTGACACTTAAGACTGGTTTTGTGGTCCAGGGTCACATATTGTATACCTTCTGTACTGTAATTAATGCTGTCAATTACCACTGTATCATTCATATTTATTACCTGGAGAAGACTTGAAAAACACATAAACCATATCGTCTTCATGTTTCATCAGTTAAGTTTTATGCTTGTTATTCAGCTTAGCTACAGCGATAGCGGGATGCCTGTCAAACGTTACTATTACTTCTCATATGAGTCCGTTTTGGACTTTCTGCGCGAGAACACCCTCTGGCTTCGAGAATGAATGAAACATGCGAGAGTGAGAGTGTTCAACGCTCCGTGATGTTCACATCGTTTTGGATACGAATAAAATGTATCCAAAACGACTTGACTACTCTTTTAATTAAAATTTAGATTTACTCACATTGGCCCTTGAAAACCTCTACTTTAACACACTTGACCTAGAAAAAGTGCAGGGTAAGAGTTTAGGTTGTATTAAAAGTCGGGGGGACACCTCCCCTGCGTATTATACACCCACGCTACAGGGAGCCACCGCAGAGGGATGAAAGAGCCGCATGCGGCTCGCGAGCCACGGGTTGCTGACCCCTGAACTAGTCAAAGAGAACAAAATTGTCACTTCCTAATAAACTGACACTAAATATCATTAGGAAAAGTAGAAGAAGCCTGAGTATAATAATAAATCTCATATATAATAAATTACTTGCACCTCAGAGTGAGAAGACGAAACATAATATGCTGTCATTGCTTTCGGAGGTGGATGCTGCTGTTTGGGAACGCAGTCACGTAAGAGAGTTTTGGGAGGCAATTATACAGGAATACTTTGACTACAGACTTTGCTCGGGTACTTAAGAAACTATAACAACATTTCAGATGCTTCGGTCCAGGCTTATATCATGCGTCTTACTTTTTTTTGCGCATGGATAAATGTATTAAATGGTGTTTCAATCATTATTCGCATCAAACTTTTTTCACATGAGTCAAAAGAACCCGCCTCAAGCGAGCCTAAAAACAATTTTTGCTAAATTTGGCATTTCCATCACTGATTTTTGATGTGACCAAATGCACAAAAACAGGGGGATGGAAACATAGCTACTGAAGGAGAGACTTTATTTTGCTGAATAAACTGCTTTTGTGAGAGAAAAGCATATGATTTAATGACTCAACAGCCTTTTGGCTCATCTTCAACATGTTTGCCATCAAACATTAATTTAGGCTTGATCTATTTTCAGAGTTTACACAGAAAAAAATGCTGTTTTTTTAAGAGAAGAATGATTTTGCGACAAGTAGGATTCAGTTTACAGCACTTGCTATTCATTTCTGTTGTATCTGCAAACTGTAATTAACTTAATGACATCAAGGCTGTGATGTGATTGGTTATCAAGGCACACATAATTGTTACACTTTCTCCAATGATCGAGACGCAGACTTTGGTATGTCCCAATAATAAGACCATCTCTGCTCCAAGATCTGAAAGGGGTGTGTCAAACATGTAAACTGGAACATGGTTGGGAACCACTAACATAGACAGTGAATGGTGCTGGATTATTTATACTGTATACTCTCTGAATAGGTACTACTTTTGAATAAATAATAACTTTGCGCCAGTTAAAAAAGTATGTTCTATATAGTATGCATGTGTGTAGTATAAATTTAATCTCAACATACTACATTCGCCATGTTGTCATCGTCATTTGCCATTTTTCTCCCAGGGTCCATGGGATAGTAAAGCATCCATTGGATGTGCACTTCAGAATCTGTAGGAATTAATAGGTCATCTGGGTACTTTTTGACTGCTGTTTTATGAGCATTCAGACATATTACTCTTTCCAGATACATTTTTTTGCCTGCTATATGGCTGGGAAGTATGCCATTTCGGATACAGCCAATATTATCATATTTGTGGCATTAAGTATAATTAAGTATCATACCATTATTTCATTCTATATCATTACACCCATATCTTGAAGAGAATTTTACAGAACTTAAAGATATTTGCACAATAACACATATGGCCCTCTCGAGCGCTGTGGTTTGTTACAGAACACAAACATTTTGTGGCCAGTCAAATGAGTGCTATTGAGTTTAGCACTTTTTTCCACTTTAAATGATTATATGGAGACAACCTAGTGCCAAAATGCACAGATGCTTTACATTATAATCTTAAATTGCTCCATGAAGAGAACTTGTCTTTAATGCATATTTTAAATTCAGTGGATTGAGCATGAAATACCCTTTAAATGGTTTACTTATGTGCAAGCTTAGTTGATGGAAAAGTTTGAAGATTGTTCAATGCACCTAGAAAGACATGCTCTTATTCCAGTATTCTAGCTGCACTATTACAAAAGCAAAAATACAAAGTATTAGTCTTCAGTTTGTGAATTTTAATTAACCAATGCACACATGCAAGGATGCTGTCTCGTTTGGATAAGACCAACCATTTAGTGCCAGCTGAAGCTATTTTGGTGCTGATACTGAATCTCTATTAAACCCGTTGCTGTCCAGACTGGCCACCTTGTGCTAACTGGTGCAGTGCAATGCATTCGGATCACCTTCTGCCCCTGGGTGGAATGAACTGCAGTTCTCAATGGACTAGGACAGAGTCTGTGCTGAATAATATGAGCTCCCTCCCATGCGTTTCTTGTTTTCTTCTCAAGGGAGAGATGTCTCCTTTGTGCTGTCTGTCTCACCCGTCCCTTCTGTCTCATCTGCTCTGCCACTGTTAACCATTTCTGGAGAAAAGCAAACAGAATGAGAAAGTAAATATTGCCCATGTGGTTGTGAAGACCATTTATAAATGTCTTCTCCTGCCCTCTCGTGTTCCAGAAATATGTTGAGTCAGGCACTGGGAGAAATTCTTCCATGTGTCATTGTTGTATGTGCTGTCCTCAGCATAAGCTTACGTGTCAACCGTGATGATGTGTCTGTAATGGCAGCTGAGGTTTAAAGGGCTACATCACCTTTTTTTTTTACAATTTATATTTGATGTAAAATGGCAACTTTTTATTTTGGTTTATGTGGGTGGTCTCGCTTAGTGGTAAAAGAGAAATATCCGGTAACCGAAAAGTCTATTGTTTTTTGAGCTTTTATGTCTGTGGTTTGGTTTAGTGGTAAAAATCTAGGCTGGTAACCCAACGGATTTGATATATGAGCCACTGCATCATCAGCATGATTTTCAAAGTGCTTACTCATGTTGTACTAGTGGAATCGTAAAAAGCTCTGAATAGGAAAGTGTTAGCTAAATAAAGAATAACCGATTGTTAGGTGTAATATGTGATTATAAATCATGCATTTTAAGTTGTACATGAGACAACAATACAAATTTACAAAACTATTCTTATTTATTTCCAATTTTTTATTAGAATACATATACTTACACACACTACCATATACCAATTAAACATTTGGGGGTCAATGTTGTGTGTGTGTGTGTGTGTGTGTGTGTGTGTGTGTGTGTGTGTGTGTGTGTGTGTGTGTGTGTGTGTGTGTGTGTGTGTGTGTGTGTGTGTGTGTGTGTGTGTGTGTGTGTGTGTGTGTGTGTGTGTGTGTGTGTGTGTGTGTGTGTGTGTGTGTGTGTGTGTGTGTGTGTGTGTTTAGTATGAAATAATTTCAACAATAATACATTTCTTGAGCACCAAATTAGAATGACACTGAAAGACTTGAGGAATGAATGAATGCTGAAAATTCAGCTTTGCCATCACAGCAATAAATTACATTTTAAAATATGTTAAAATAGAGGACAGTTATTTAAAATTGTACGGTAATAATATTTTACAAAATTACTGTTTTTACTGTATTATTGATCAAATCATTGTTGCTTTGGTGAGCAGAGGAGACTTAAAAAAACATTACAAACTCTTACAACAATTATTTGACATTTGAATACAATTAGAGATGAAGTTATTAATTTAATCTTAAATTAGAGACTCCAGTCCACACTCATAGCACAAATTGCTGTTGTTTTATTTGTCTGCTTTAAAGGGTTCATGAAATGCTTTTTTATTATTTTGTACTGTCCTCTGAGGTCCACTTATAATGTTATCAAGATTTTTACATAAAAAACAGCAATTTAGAAGTAATAAGTTATTTTCTGTCCTGTTTTTCCCCCTCATCTGAACTCTCTGTTTGAATAGGGGTGGATTGTAGACTCAGTTGTGTATGTTTGACAGCCTATGTCCTTCACAGATGGATGCTGCTGTAATTTAGGTTAAAAACGCATAAATACTCAGTACATCAAATGATCTTTAATAACAGACAAAGCAATAGTTATCACGTAATAAAAAGAGTTACTCACACTTGTGTCTTTCTGAAAATACCATGTTGAATTGTGCCTTGTTTGTAAACAAATCCATGCTTTAAGAAAGGTGAACCAAGTTCTTACTGACGCGGTCTGGGTCTTCATTTAAAATAAAGTTCATCCACTCTTTCCTAACTCTGGGATCAGAAGGAAAGGAATGCAAAGACAGTTTTTTCACAACTTGGCACTGCACAGCATCTTCTTGTATTCAGAGCCATCTTTACCATTTATTTTCTGCTTAGACCTGCGTTTGCCTCTCTCGTTATTTACACTATATGCGTGAATCAGTGGGCGGAGCTAAACAGGCAGCGATGTAGAAGCAGGCGTTGATCTTCTTCTGTGGAGGCGGTGTTTAGACACACTATTACATCATAGAGTGGTACATTCCACAAGCTGTCGTTTTGGCAGATTGGCTTCATTATTTACATTTATGCATTTAGCAGACACTTTTATCCAAAGTGACTTACAGTGCATTCAGGCTATACATTTGTATTGTCAGTATGTGTGTTCCCTGGGAATCGAACCCACAACCTTTGCGCTGCTAACGCAATGCTCTAACCACTGAGCCACAGGAACACATTATAAGCTGTTTTTAGCAAAAGATTTGAGTTTTGAAACTTACAGGATGTTTTTATAGTACAATGACCTCTTATATGTCGAAAGTTTTGAATTCGCAGTTCATGACCCTTTTAGGTGCATGTTCTGATATTTTGCCAGAATTTTCCAGCTAACAGGAAAGATTCTCGCAACTTTCACTAACATTTTTTTAAGAGTTATATAAATGTTAGGACAAAGTATTCTTAAAGTAATGTTTATAACTTTATTAATATTTGATATACGTTCTCACAATGTTAAGAGAAAACAGGACATTTCAACATTTTTGAAACATTTTAAAACAATGCTCCCACAAGGTTTTTATAACCTAAGTTTGTTTCCTGACTTTGTCTAAAATGTCTCTATTGCATACCCTAATTTGATCAAAAGTGGTGCAGAAATGTTTGAGAACCACTGAACAAAGTTAAGAAGTATTTCAGACTCTTAAATGTCTGAAACCTCTTATTGTCCCTGAGTGTTTAGTGAGTAAGCTGTGATATTTCTCTCTAGGTCTATTAGCCTTGTAGTTAGTTTGAGTGATGGGCTGAACATCTGGGTCATGCTGCTACATACATCCACAGTCACCTCATGATAGATTCCTTGATTGCTTTACCGAATGTGCAGCTTCATTCGTTCATTACTAATTTTGCAGCCATTCTATTTTCTTCATTTCCTGTCTTTTTTACCTTCCTGTCTCCGGTGTCATCTGCAGTGTGCACTTCCATAGTCTTTCCTCCGAGTGTTAATGCATTTTCTTTTCGGGGGGTCATGTGACATGCCATCTTTCATTTCCTTCCTCATTGTATCATGTACATTGTCTCTCGCCCTTCATGTAACTTTATATTTTGGTTCTACATGTTTGTGTTAGATCTTAGTCCCTCTGGACAGAACAGTGGGGCTGGGATATTTTTGAAGCTTTTGTGTTAATTCACAGATTCCAGCTTCCTGGTTGAGTGAACTTCCTATGTCTGTTTTTAAAAGTGAGGATCATGCCAGCTTTGTTGGATATTTCAGTCATCTGATCGTATGTTAGAAGATGTTGTTGGCAATGCTCCCTCTAAGCGCACTTGTGATGTTGCCGAGATCCAAAAAAATAAAACTTCCACGTAGAGGGCAGACACATAAATGGGCCTTCTGGAACCAGAACTGAATCAATAAGCAGTGTGTATGGAAACTTTGAGCAATCTGTGTGAAATAATGCAGATTAATTTGTGAACTAAAGGCAATGCCATTGACCAGAGCAGAGAATTCAATGAAAAACTGTAGTATCCCAAGTTTCCAAACCCAAGGTCATGCATTTTTATTTTATTTCTTTTTTGTTGTGATCTCTGCATAATATCATCAATAGAAATCTTTAAGAAAATGTACTTTTTGCATAATGTTAAATAATATTAAAATGCAATATTAAATAAACATTTGCCTATACATTTTTTTTACTAGAATGTCTGTACACACACACACACACACACACTCATTTAAAAGTGGCACATTTCAATTTCTTTCAATTTCATTTTAAGGATGCATTAAATTGATAAAAAATGAAAGTAAAGATGTATAATGTTACAGAAGATTTCAATTAATTTCATGTAAATGTAACTATTTATTGCATGTATGTAACTAATAAATGCAATAAATCAGCTATTTTGAATAAATGTTGTTCTTTTGAACTTTACATTCATTGAAAAATCCTGAAACAAAACGTAATGTGGTTTTCACAAAAATATTAAACAGTGTTTTGAATAGTATTAATTACAAAAAAGTTGTATTTATTGTTTGTTTGTTTGTTTGTTTGTTTGCACCAAATCAGCATATTATAATAATTTCTGAAGGATCATGTGATACTGAAGCCTGGAATAATGATGCTGAAAATTCAGCTTTGTCATCACAGGAATAGATTACATTTTACAATATATTAAAATAGAGAAGTTATTTAAATAATAAATAAGATTTAGATGTTATATTACATACTTTTAAGTGAAACACTGTATGGGTCTGAGGTACATGAGGTCTGTCAAAAAAAAAGAAAAACGTTTGAAAGGCAAGATCACTGAAAATCCTCCAGAATTGTCTCAGACAATAAAAGAATCACGATGAAAAGAAAAGAGGATGTGATTCAGACAGCACACAGAAAAAAGCTGAAGAAACAAGTCAGGGAAAAACCCGCCAAATAGAAGAGAGGCAAGAAAGAGTGAAAGGAGCAACAGCATGCGTGTCTGTTATGGACGACATTCAGTGCAGGTGCTTCCTCTCCGTCAACACTTACAGCAAAATAATACTTGAGGCTGACCATCTGTGTCTGTTCGCTCTTCCTCTGCCTCCATAACGTGAGTGGCAGCTATTTATTCAAGCTCCATTGACGGACTTGGTGGCAAAGTAAACACCTGCGCCGCCCCTGTTAACTGATCCTGCTCAGGCTTCCAGCTCTGCAGATTATGATGATGAGTAGTACGAAGTGTTCCTTCTTTAAAGTGTGGAAGAAAACCACCACCTCTTCATGATTTACCAGCCACAGAGTAATGTTAGTGACAGCACATTCATATATAATATCTGAACTGTGTGCACGTATTCTAGTCCTTTCCAGCTGGTTCAAAAGGACACTCCACTACAACAAACATGTCCACTCATCTCCACAGGCATCACCTTTTAGGTTCAGTAAAACTAACAGAAAACATGAGTCAACATGCACACAGGGACACCTCCCAAAAGTTTCCGGCCAAATCGAATTTAGGCACGAGGAAGCATTTAAAGGGATAGTTCACCCCAAAATTAAAATCGTCATCAATTACTCAACCTCATGTTAATCCAAACCTGTATGATTATTTCTTCTCGGGAACACAAAATACATTTTGAAGAGTGTAAGTAACCAAACATTTGATGGTCCTGACATCCATAGTATTTTTTACTATGGAAGCAAATGGCTACCATCAGTTTTTGGTTACCAACATTCTTTAAAATATCTTCTTTTGTGTTTGGGAGAACTATCCCTTTAAGATGCTACTAGGTAAGAAAGAAAACAAAATTCACAGATATAATATATTTGTATTTGTGATTTTATATTCTACCATTTCTTCTTTTTTTCAACATTTTTTTTTAAGTATTTATTGTTTAATATAAAAAATGCTGTGACCATGAAGTATACTGGTATTTTAATTTATTAACCAAGTTTGTTCATTTAAAATACATCATTCTAAATGACCTTATTAAATAATAGTTAATAAATTAATACAAATAGTTAAATTAATACAAATAAATAGATTATTTATCATTTAATTTGTTAGTTTAAAATAATAAATAAAGTAAAATTATTTATTTTAAGAATAGTAAAAGCCCTCAAAACAAATAAAATAAATAATTAATAATGTCAGTCGTATTAATATTAATGCATTTTAGTAACATTATCCTTTGTGTTTCCTAGTAATGTAGTAATAAAGTAATGTAATGCTGTTTATATATCTTGAATAAATTATCAAAGATAATGTTTAAATATCTTGAATAAATTGGTAAAATAGCTCCACTTTTTTTAAGTTGCTGTATATGGAAATTATTAGCTTGCAGATAATTCCAAATTGTTCTCATTCATATTTTTCTCCATTTTATTATATATATTGTACATAGTTAACATTTTAGAGCTCAGTTGTTAGTTTTAAGTTGTCAGTTGTCAGTTTCTTTTTAACACAAACTACAGGAGCGAGGTGAGCCGCCTGGCCAGATGGTGCAGTGACAACAATCTCTCTCTGAATGTGGAGAAGACGAAGGAGATTGTCGTTGACTTCAGGAGAGTGCACACTCAGCATGCTCCTCTGACCATCAACGGTGCGACTGTGCAGAGAGCGAGCAGCACCAAGTTCCTGGGTGTACACATCACAGAGGACCTCTCCTGGACCAACAACACTGCAGCACTAGCCAAGAAAGCACAACAGCGTCTCTACTTCCTCCGCAAACTCAGAAGAGCCAGAGCCCCGACCCCCATCATGTGCACCTTCTACAGAGGCACCATCGAGAGCATTCTGACTAGCTGCATCACTGTGTGGTATGGCGCCTGCAATGCGTCCTGCCGCAAGTCCTTCAACGGATAGTGAGAGCAGCTGAGAAGATCGTTGGTGTCTCTCTCCCCTCCCTCCAGGACATCTACAGCACCCGTCTCACCCGCAAAGCCCTCAGTATTGCAGGTGATACCACCCACCCGACACACAGCTTCTTCAGTCTGCTACCATCAGGGAGGAGACTGCGGAGTCTCCAGGCCAGGACCAACAGACTGAAGGACAGCTTCATCCATCAGGCTGTCAGGAAGCTGAACTCCCTCCGTCCTTGCCCCCCCTCCCCTCTCTTACACCACGCACCACTGAACTCTGACCCCCCCCCCACACACACACACACACCACACCCACCCCCCGCACACACACACACACACACACACACACACTGTGACAAGCACCAGTCACTTTGTACAGCATTGGACTGAACTCATTTAACTACCTCTTCTGACAGTCTGAATAAAGACTGCTCTCTCGTCACTTTAATAAAATAGACTTAATAAGCTCTTTGCACTACACCATCCATATTCTGCACTGTCTGTGTATTTCACTGGTTTGCACTATTTACCATGTGCCTTATGCCACTTATCTATTTTTTATTATTATTATTTTATTTTTTTTTCTACATGTCCTTATTTGTATATTTGTGCGTTCTACTGTTAGTGTTTAGTGTTATCTGTATGCACCAGGGAGTAAGAGAGTAATGCAATTTCAATTCTCTGTATGTATGTACGGTACATGTGGTAGAATTGACAATAAAGCTGTTTGACTTTGACTTTTGACTTTGAACACACTGAACAATGAGTTTTGTATCAGTGCAAATATCACAAGATTTAATACATTAATTAATACAGTGCATTAATTTAACTCATGCAGGAAATATTTCATATGGAAATATCAGGCTTGTTAGCTTGAATTTTCTATAGGACGGTTTTATGAATGGAGCAACTTCTACTATATGGATAAACTACGAAACCCTCATGCTGCAGCCCCTCCACCTCACCATGTATAACTTCATCTGCACATGCATTAATTAACACACACATACGCTTCCAGACGTCTCAGTCAGCGTGAGTTGTTGTGGTGACAGGACCTTGGCTCTTTCCTGTACAGGCCTGGTTATGGCCCGGGGGACGAGGCGCAATCACAATCAGGAAAAAATGGATCTGTCCTTCCTTCAGTGGCACTCAGGGGACTGTCATCCACTCTGTAGACTTTAATCTCTCATCTGGAGGCAATTTGCTCCCATTTACATAGCCACAACAGGGCTTACTGTAATAAGGAGCACAATTATCCATGGCTGGCCAATTTCAAGGGAGTTTATATGGAGCTGTTTTTGAACAAGGAAATATTGTTTGTGTTGTCCTGCAGGATTTTACTCACTGGAATATGAATAATAATAATCTGAACACTTTAAATGTTCATTATGATATATATTCTGTATTAGTGTACAAAGTTATTATTTTGCTGAGCAATTGGAAATCGTTGTTGATAGTGAAGCATTCTTTTGCACAATACATTTCATTTCAGTTATCGTTAATTAAAAAAATGTTTATTGAACATTATCACATTGTTGTTCCCACATTTTTCAAAAGCAGTCACTTGACTTCTGTGCATTACAGTGATTTTACCATAGGGAGATTATATGATTATTGCTTTAATAATTTCAATAAAGTATTACCATGATATTAATAGCAGTAATAATATATTAGCCAGGATATTAGAACAGTGCTGTAAGTGTACAAACTTTTAAATTAAAACAATAGCTTGAAATTCAAGAACAAAATTGCCTCTAAATCCTATTGTTTTGCCCATTTTGTATTATGTAACTCACAAATGTGTTGCAAAAGCTGGATAGTAATAGAATGTGAAATGTTTCTGTTGGAGAAAAAATGTTTGTTGGCTGTTTGTTGGAGTAATGTGAGGCTGCGATTTGACAGATTTGCACTGGGCCAGTAAAGAAGCACTATTAAACATGCTGTGTTTTCATTGGGGAGCCTAGTTATTTGTGAAAATAGCAGAAATTCTTCTTGAGAATGCTTTTTTTATTGTTTATTTATTTTGAATGTGTCTTTTATTGTGTGCTCATAGAAGTATGAATAAATGTAACCTCAAGCAGCAGCCTGCATGAAACCACGATCACAGGATTGTGTTCTCATGATTAAATATAAAGGAGCTCGTGGTTATTACGCATCATTGAAATATCCCAGTAATCCACCGTCTCACTTAGTTTTGCCAATAAAGGCGTGCAGTCTGTCACAAGTTTTATAGAGTTTTTGTTCTAATTTGTGATGTTGAAGTGAAAGTTCCCAGAGACTTTATGTCTGCTTGAAGTCTCTTTTTCAGTTTACTCTGACTCTTCCTGTTGAAGCAGGCCAGCCCTCTCCCACACTGCTGGATCATTGGAAAAGACAGGATGGAAGGATACTCTTTCTGCATGACTTCAGGTCACTGTGGATTATTATTTAAGAGACAGGTCTTTCTCATAGATGTGCTGACCTGAGCGTTATCTCTGTGAGTTACAGCTGGGAGTGAAAAAACAATAGCATGCATTATAAATCGAACTGATTGCTTATATATAGTTGTCATACATTTTTTTTTAACTTCCTTAACCATTCCAGAGTCAAACTGTTCACAAAAAGAGGAAAAAAGACTTGTTTCTGAAAACGCTTGACACGGTTTGAAGTGTCAGTAACCGCGCACATCACAACCACTAGTATTTCAATATAATCCTCCATTAGCGGAGCCAGCACATTTTAACCAAACAACCTCGCATATTTTCCTATTTGCATGTGTAATGCACTGACTTTCTGTCATAATCCACATTTTTAAGAGGAGCCAAAAGTCTGAAGAAATGTTTGGTTACCATTTTGTTTGCTTTCCTATTTTGCTTGAAACTTCCTGCCTTGCATCCTCCAGACTGCTCGACTGGAGGTTATTAAACCTGATGTTTTGGGTTGTAGGGGACCCTAAAGTTCAGTATGCACTCAGAGTCCTAGATAGATGGATGGATGGATGGATAGATAGATAGATAGATAGTTAGTTAGTAGGGGTGTAAATCGGATGGTTCGTCACGATTCGATACGATATCGATTCTCATACCCAGCGATACGATATTTGCCGATAAATTAAAAATTTTACGATTCGATTCAATTCGATACAGGAGTATATTGATCGATATATCGATATTATGATATGATATACCTATTTTAAACAACCATCTAAATTTTTATTAACTCACAAATGTAATCAAAAATATATAACATGAACATAAATCTAAAAATGCTACTATGGGCACAGTGCTAAAAATCTTTTCTACAGATAACCAAATTACAAGCAATAGCAGAAAATAAATTTCAAAGAACACAGACAGACAAGTTCAATAAACAGTGCTTTTCAGGTTTTTCAGCTCAAAATACATTTTCAGGTACGCTACAGAAATGTAATAATAAATGTAAAATAACTGCATAGTCTTCACTGTATTTAAATAGCTATAAATTAAATTAAATAGTTTTATTTTTTGAATTTAAAGGTTATTTAGTCAGGAGCAGTGAGCACTTGTATTTTTCTTTGACAGCATTTTTCTTTCTTTATAAAGCCACATTAATATTCTGATACACATGCTTTTTTCTCCATATTTATATTAAGACTATGCTTGCTTTAACCGACTGTTTACAAGGATATTAGCCAAAACATGCATTTTGATGTAGTTTTGTCTGTATTTATTCATCCATGCTCAAAAAAGTGGAGGAGAGCTCAATTCAGTATTCACGCAGAGTTGACGCGGCTGTCTGTGTGTGTGCACTTCAGATGTGTGTGTGGAAAACTTCTCACACAGCGCTCGACTGTTACGCCAACAATCCCGAGCGTCTTATATGCTCGCCTTGTGCCTTCGGGCAGTCCTTATATTGAGTACTGATATGTGAGATTGAACGAGAATGCACAAGCTGGCGGAAATGCATAGACGAACATTATGTGAAAATGTGGACAGTGCCAAAATAAAGGTTGCCTTTTTATACTACAGATATCGATATTTCTGTCATCAGGCATCATCGATGCATCGAATTGTCATACACGTATCGATATATCGATCCATCGATAGATGATGCATAGATGATGCATAAATAGATAGATAGATCATAGATCATTTCTCAACTCTACATCTCAGTGTTTTCCAGGGCAGTCTGTCCTGTCGGCAATTTAAGCATTGGCCTAAGGCACTGACATCGTGGACTCATCAAAATAATCTGAACAGACTGAGGAGCCATTAAAATATTAGACACAGACAGATGGATGTCAACACTTACCACAATAATGGTGACAAGTTAAATTGAGCAGTGAAAAATCACTACTGAGATGACAATAAATATAATACAATAGAACAGTAAATAGCAGTCGGCATGCTGGGAACTCAAGTAAGCATGCAGTGTTCATTAGCATTGTGAAAGAAAAATAAGATTGAAATTGATTTTAATTTTCTTCTTTCTCTGATTTTATTAGTCTGAGAGGCCCGACATCAAAACACCACCAGTATTTGGTGCTGCTAATGCTGTCAAAATTACACATGGCACCTTTAAGCATTGATCTTGTTTACAGAAGTTCCTGGTGGTGACATTAGGGAGGTTCTCTCAACATTCCTATTCAGTATTTATGACCCGTATAGAACCTTCAGGAGTACTTTACTCTCACAAAGTCCATCTGGTTACACACACAAGGACAAAACGGTGCTACGTGAGGTCCCTCACATAGCTGAGTTGATGTGCCAAGTTTTTGAGAACCTTGCTCTTCTGTTCAAGACCAAAGGAGCATGAGATGCCAAATGCCTGCCTTCTCATGTCTGAAAGTCCTGCAGTGTAGAAACCTCCTGTGAATAGACCTACCTTTATCCTTGACTGTCATTGAGCACTTGCTGCCTTCCTAGATGGCATAATCCAAAGTCGGCAGCAAAATTATTATGCCTTATAAGCATATTTAAAACTGTATGCAGCCTATGCAGAAAATTCTAGAATGCACAGTGACAAGCTCAGTGAAAAATATTATATATTATGGATTGATCATCATTAACATTATTCATTATATATGACACAGTCAAGAGAAATGTTAATTATAAATACATGTATGTTTCATTTAATCCAATAACAGATGTGTTTGACTGCTGCATTTGTGTCTGTCCAAAACACACACTCAAGTTAAAGGAAGCTCAACTTTTTATAAATGTGTTATATCTGTTTTTCATCACATTACCCTGTGTCTTGTGTTTTTAATATCAAAGAAATGTGTTCTGTATGAATGGGCCTTTAACCTTGTTTAAGTTTTTCAAAAGGGAACAAGAAGTTTCTGCACTGCCACTTGTGTTTTATAGCATTGGGTTAATGGAAGTCTTTTCTCTTTACTGAAAATGTCTTGGTAAATTCCCTCTTTTCAGAATGAAAATTGCAACACATTGACCCTGCAGCATTTCCCTTCCACTTTCACAAACTAGTCTTTCTATGGTGGCTTAAAGTTTTGAACTAGGCCTTTAAATTCTTAATGGTAAAAACAGGAACGCTATTGATTGTGTATACAGCATATGTGGTGTATTTAGGAATAGTCAATATGGTCAATGTATGAAAGTGGCTGTAAAGATGGAGAATGGAAATGGAGACGAGCCCAGATCATTTTTATTGCCTAATCATGACCCTAGTTTTTCTCATTTATGTAGGCTATCATTTATTGTCTACAAAGTTCTGCAAAGAGCCTGTAGCATTATCTGTATAGTGATATACAATATAACATAATACATTGCAGAGCAAAGGTTTAGAGATTTATTTGATTCATTTAATTCACAAACACTGTTTTATATTTCCTTGGGATGGAGAGTTTGGTGGATGTATCTATCTCCCATCCAAAAGTAATGAATGCAGTTTCCCTTAAGGCGCTGACTTATAACCACACTGATTTCTACATTTTTGAAAACAACCACAGAGGGAGATGGACAATGGGAAAATAGCTCAATCTTATACTGCAGGAAGGAGATAAACTTGAACAGACACACACAAACGGGAATATGATAGGGCTTAGATTCTTGTCCTGGCACAGGTGAAAGAGACTTTCACAGAGTAGATGTCCTATAACAGCACAGGAAACATGCATTCTTCTCTCTTGCCACCAGTGAGTGCTGTTGTTTAAAGGGCCTGTTATTTAAGTCAGCGATTCCCAACCAAGGGGCACCTGGTTGTTGAAGAAGTGATATATGATCCTTTTTTATGACAAAAAAGGTGGGATTGTTTGATTGATGCTTTAAGAGTGTATTAAGATTAAACTGTTTTGGGAAATTTGAGGGAAAATGTAATGTTCTTCAGACATCAGAAATAATTATGTCAAATCTGCAAGGTCTATCTAGACTATAGTGTATTTACTTACCACAAATATCATTAATTTGTTTAAATTAGGTCCAATTTAACTTAATACTGTAATGTTCTTTGGGGAAGATGTTACTTGTACTCGTGTATCACCAACATTCTGTTGTCAATTTCTTGTTGCTTCTTTTAAAATAATAATTATTTATGTTTTTTAATAATAATAACAATACTACTACTAATAAGAATATTAATATACATTTTTTATTTATCATGGTCTTTGTTTATACTTTAATTGAGACTATATTATAATCTGTCTCTTTTTACACTCTTTTTTGCAGAGTTCTTCCTTAGTAAACATAAACAACACTGCTAAAGGTAAGAGAATCACCCCATGACATAAAACATATTAAATTCAGTCTTATAAACATCAGTGTGTTTGCAAAGTTTAGAGCAACTACGACTCAATAAACAAGAGTAGGCTGAATGAGTTTTTCTTTTCTTTGCTGTTTTCTTTTTTTCTCTGTTTTAATTTTTTTGTCTTGGTTATGAGGATCAGACACATGATAAATTGATATTTTACAGCAGGAACTGAACAAAAGAGACTGTACATTATATTACAACCTACAAAGTCCTTTTACTTGCCATGTGTTATTTATTAAGCAGAGCCCCTTTGGCTATTTTTGAAACAAATATGCTGTCAGATAAATATTTATAGTCTCTTTATTTCAAACATAAGTGAGAAACTTACACTAACTCAATAACAAGAGTAATATGGCAATAAAAACCCAACATTGGAAATAAAGAACCATTCTCTGCAAGATCCCGTAGGACATTCTCTTTTGAGAAATCCTGATAAATGAAAAACAGGATATGCACACACACACTGCAGAGGTTTGTCTTGTTGCCTTTTCCCGGTGATTTTGTAAATCAGACTATGTCAAGCAAATCTATATTATATTTGCATTTCTGCATAGGTAAATATGGATCATGTATATACAGTGATGGCCAAAAATATCGGCACCCTTGGTAAATATGATCATAGAAGGCTGTGAAAATTAATCTGCATTGTTAATCCTTTTGATATTTTATTTAAATAATTCTCAAAAATCGAACCTTTCATTGGATAATAAGAATTTAAAATAGGGGGAAATATAATTATGAAATAAATGTTTTTCTCCAATACACATTGGCCACAATTAACAGCACCCCTTTATTCAATCCTTTTTGAAACCTCCATTTGCCAGTTTAACAGCTCTACATTTTCTCCTATAAAGCCTGATGAGGTTAGAGAACACCTGACAAGAGATCAGAGACCATTCCTTCATCCAGAATCACTCCAGACCCTTTAGATTCCCAGCTCTATGATGGTGCTTCTTCTCTTCAGTTCACCCACTCATTTTCTACAGGGTTCAAGTCAGAGGACTGGAATGGCCAGAGCAGAAGCTTGGTTTTGTGCTCAGTGACCCATTTTTGTGTTGTTTTTGAGGTTTGAGTTTGGATTATTGTCCGGTTGGAAGATCCAAACATGGCCCATTATAAGATTTCTAACAGAGTCAGTCACTTATTGATTTTTTATCTTTTGGTATTTGATAGAATCCATGATGCCATGTGTCTAAACAAGATGTCCAGGACCTCCAGCAGAAATATAGGCCCACAACATAAAAAATACAGCAGTGTATTTCATTGTACACATGGGGTAATTTGTATCCCTCTGTTCACCAAACTTATCTTGAGTGTTTGCTGCTAAAAAGCTCCTTTTTTAGTTTCATCTGACCATAGAAGCCAGTCCCATTTGAAGCTCCAGTCGTGTCTGATAACTGAATATGCTGGAGTTTTTTGGGGGGATGAGCTAAATATACATATACATTAAACTTTAAATCCTGTTCCTCTGGACCCCCTGCTCTGCACATTCCGCATGTCTCCCTTATCTGACACATTCAATTGCGTTCATCGAGCACTTTCCTAATGAGCTGAGGATCTTAATCATGTGTGTAAATTAGGGAGACATGCAAAATGTGCAGAGCTGTGGGTCCCCAAGAACAAGTTTTAAAACCACTGCATTAGGACAATATAAACACACGTCCTCTTCCAGGCAGTTTCGTAACCTTTTTTGTTGATTGGAAATTCTTAATTATTGCTCTAATGGTGGAATTGGGATTTTTTACTGCTCTAGCTCTTTTCTTAAAAGCCGCTTCACTAATTTGTGAAGCTCAATTATCTTTTGCTGCACATCAGAAATATATACTTTGTTTTTTCTCATTGTGATGGGTGATTAAGGGAATTTGGGCTTTGTTTTCCCTCCTATTTATATTTCTGTGAAACAGAAAGCCATAGCTGGATAATTTTATGTTCATAATCACCCTGGAGTGCTCAAAATTGTGAATTTGAATGGGAATATACGTCAGAGATATTTTACTCATAAGAATTTCTAGGGGTCCCAATAATTGTGTCCAATGTTTATTTGAGAAAAATTACTTCGTAATGATATTTCCCCCCATTTTAAACTCTTATTATCCAATTAAAGGTTCGATTTTTGTGATAAAAAAAAAAAGATAAAAAGGATTGACAATGCAGATTAATTTGTACAGCCTTCTTTGATCATATTTACCAAGGGTGCCAATATTTTTGGCTATGACTGTATACATTTGCCTTGAGAAATAAGGACAAAAATATTTTGATTATAAGATTTGGACTTTTAGTAATTACAGGTATGATTCTAATGAGGCACAATAATATAAAGTTATATCATGAAACTCTAGATGGCACAGGCCGATGGGTTCTAACCCAATCGGATATAATCACGTGATTATTCACATGGCATATCTGATTGGTTTCTTTCACATCAGCAGCCAATGAGCTTGCTGCTCAACTTCAGAAACCCTCCACCTTCCCCAGCTCCACCTGAATAGATCTGCTACGGGGCGATTTCATGTATGTTATAAATGGGGGTTATTTTCTTATGTATATGTGCAGCAGCAGCATTTCTTACATGCTCACAGCAGCGTGTTGTGGATGTATTGGCAGTAGCAAGTCTCGGTACGCCTAACAGATCTATTCCACCAAGACCAGACACATTAACATTGCCAAGTATATTACCATATTAAACTCTCCGAGAGTTGTCATGACAGACTTATTGTTAATTATGTTAGAATGTGGATCATGTGGCAAATATATATAGTAATCTCATCTCAAATTAGTTGCTAGTATTTTGATAGATCTCACACTCACTAATCAGTTAATAGTTTGCTCAGTGATATTCATATATTCATGCACACTTGTAAAGGTCAATGTCTTGTATTTCTCTTGCTGTGTTGCAGTGGTGCTGTTTCAAGAGGTTTGGGGGAAAAGCTTCTGCCGCACTATAGAGAAGCTAGTGGAAGTGGTTCAGGAGTACCCTGGGGAGGTGGAGCACATTTTCAGCCCCGCCTGCGTGCCATTGGTCCGCTGCGCTGGTTGCTGTGGAGATGAGAATCTGGAGTGTCACCCTACACTTACTTCTAACACCATCATGCAAGTAAGGATTTGTCATTCGTCTAGGCCAACAATTTTGTTTACTGTTTCAAAAGTAGCACAAAAGATGGTTCCAATAATTATGAATACTAGCTCATACTTTTATATATCGACAGTTTGGAATTTCACTTTGGATGCTTTTTCACTAAAGTAATATCTGTAGGAGACTATATTTTGCCTGTGTCAGGCACATGGTTGTGATAAATATTAATATTATGACTTTTTTCAGTTATTAAAGATTAAGCCAGCGGAGCAGGGCCAGGAATATGTGGAGATGACCTTTGTGGAGCACAAAGCCTGTGAATGTAGGTAAGAAAAATATCAATTTTATTTATGCAACCACGTGTTTTGCATTGTGACAATGCTTTGTATTGACATTGTAGATATGAATATTGAACATAAATATTGAATTTAAAATTTGTATCAAGTATGAAAAATGTGTTCGTAATAGTCCCTCCGCTTTTCTCTCTGCTTTCTCTTACATTGTGATGCCAAGACTAAGAAAACCTACAAAGAAACAAGACAGGTAACAAGTTACTACTCTGATGCAGTTACACTTTAGTAAACAGACAAATCGGAATAACAATGATGATTCATTTTGTTGTAGATTGAAACCCAGAAACAGAGGAAGAAAAAGGAAAGAGAAAAAGAGAGTGAAAGATTGTGACACGTGAGTAAAATATTGATGGTTTTACATTAGCATGTTGCTAAGCTAACAATGCAATACTCTAATAAGCATAGATAAGTAGAAAATACACAAAAGGTCTATTTTTAAGAGGGCTGAACTAATTTTTAACTAAACTGTCCTGTGCAGAATGAAATCTAAATATATTTGTTATCTGCATCTGCCATTTTTGATTCATTTTTTGGTCACACTCAATGATCATTTTAAGGTCCAGTTCTCACTATTAATTAACTGTTAACTATGAATTTTGCCTCAATAAACTCCTAATTACTGCTTAAAAAGGTAGTTCTTAAGTTAGTTATTATGTAGAATATAGTTATGCAGAATATGTGCTTAAATTATAAGCAACAGGTAAAGAGCCAGTATGCACGTAATATGCATGCTAATAAGCAACTAGTTAATAGTGATAATGTAAACTAAAGTATAACAAAAAAAAAAAAAAAATTAATGAATCTCTATTCGACCTGTGTCAGTCTTGTGTTGTCTTGTGTCATGGTACCATGCCCTTATTTGGTCCTTCCTGTTCCTGTCTTCGTTATTAGTTTATTAGTCTCCGTCTGTGTGTTAATTACTCCCCACCTGTTTCGGTTCTTCCTCGTTTGATTTCCTTGTGTTTATAAGCCCAGTGTTTCTAGTGTCCTATGTTCAGCGTGTCAATATACCAGGGTTCCTAGTTGTCCCTTGCCTTTGGAAAGTCATTAAAGACTGTATTATTGTCACTGATCTCAAAAATATTAACTTTTACTGTTAAAACCAGTTGTTTCATATATTACCTCATGAAGAACCTTATCCCTCAACGCTGTAATAAAGTCTCCACATTTCAGTGACATTTTGATAAGAGCGGGTTTTTATGCACTTAAAGGACACAGTACAAAGAGTGCGTTCTTCTCTGAGCATAAGCGACACACTTGTATTAATGTGTGCTCTCCTACAGGTGTCAGCCTCCCCGCAGGTAAACGCTGTCTCGCCGTGATGCCAGCCAATCGTGCGCATCTGCCCCCTTCTGTGCGACCCTCACCGTCATCATCGTTCACTTATGGATACTGCTCTGCACCCCACCATCCCAGAGGCAGAGTTGTTATGGTGATGGGGCTTCTGTCGGCACACGGGGGGCCTTCTAGTCATCTATACAGGAAACTCCTGTTGTGCAGCTCTCTACAGAAGAAAAACAACCGAAGACCAAACCTAAAATCCGAGACTGAATAAATCTTAAGGACTTTTATTATTATAATATTATTATTTTATAATAGTAGTAGTGAAAGTAATAAAGTAATAGTAGTGGTAATACTGGTTTAGCTGCCAAGCCTTCCCCTTTTATTTATTAAAATCCACTGAAGTAAAAGTGGTGCATTCCATTAATCAATACATTAACAAAGCCATTTGTTCATAATTCTAGAAGGAAGCACAAAATGCCAAATTTCATCTCTTTAGATTCTATATTACTACTATGCGGACTCATTTACTAATGTGAAAACCATGTTAGAAGATTTTTTCATACATAGTATTTTCTGTTGACGTTCTAAATCTTCTCTGTGGGTTTAGCCCTCAACTTGAGCATTAAATTGACATACTGACCTCTAGTGGTTCACAAAGTGTTTTTCAATTTTTCAAATAATACTGATCTGAAAGCCACCCCATTATGATATATATATATATATATATTACTATAATCAGGGGCGCCGTTAGGGGGGGAAAGGTTAGGACGATTCTAAGGCCCCGACGATGGGAGGGGCCCCGAGGGAGAAACGTGATTTCTACCGACCGGGCTTCGATCGGGACAATTTTCACGTCATAGTTCAGACGCGGGCCGAGCCTCGGGCCTGTTTTAGGCTTCTCCTTATGTTTATATTTAGACATCCATCAATTAGTGATGAAAAAAAATTGCCGCGCTGGTGGAAACAACACGAGACCGTGCTGCCGCGGCAGTCAAGAGCGGCTCGACTGTGTTTAGTGTCAGTAAGCGCAGCTGAAGAGTTCTGCGTTCAAATACACGCAATAAAGCTTGCCATAAAGCCCCAGCAAAAGTAATTACCATGAATGTGTCAGGGGGAATAGTAAGGAGATATTTGAATTATTTACTAATAAACTAGTGTTTTCTGTGTCGATGAAGAATCGATGAAGATCCTGATTCGCCATCCCTCATTAGACGCGCCTTTAGAGAGAAGCACATCTTCACAGGATTATAATGAAATAGTTTTTGTTTTCGATTTGGTTTATTTCGTTAAGTAGTAATTTAAAGCTTTCTATAGATATATTTATCATGTCTGTGAGTCATGTATTCGCTGACTTTCGGTTAATTTTTGTGAAGTGCTCCTGTTCAAGACGAGATGGCTCATCCTTGTTTTCTTTATTTTATAAAATTATTTTATATATTCAGGGCTCTAGACTGCGACCAAAATGCGAACATTTTTTGAGAGTGTGCGAGTAAAAATTTGATGTGGTCGCACTTGTGCTAGTGCATGGTCTGCCTGCTCCAAAGCGCGCGCGCTGCCAGCCGCAGCACATTGTAGCAGGAGAAAGATTTCACTGATCAGGTGCAAGCGCTTAAGTAGAGCCTGGTTTCACACCGCACGCGTAAAAGCAGAGCAGAGGGAGCGCAGAAGCGGCGCGTATGCAGAGCAAGAGCAGCGCGCGCCCATTGTGCTTTCACTCGGCGTGTCAGCACGAGCGCGAAGGTACGCACAGCGGAGGATTTGGTTTTCAAACTAAAGTAAAAGACCGCTTCTTAAACCAGAGAAGGTGAACATGTTGGTTTTCTTGTAGAGAAAACATGCAAGTCCTGTCAGCGACAGACAGTTTAGTTTGACTTTTTGTTTTCGTTTTGAAAAGCTTGTTATCTTTACCTCATGTTAAGGTATGGAGGCTTTCCTTATTTTTAATATTATTATTATTTGATTCCTGTGTTTGCTAAACATTCTGTTATGTATTAGTCTGTATAATACAGCATGTGATGTGTCCTATGCCATACCTCCTCTTATTCGTTTTTGTTAATAAATGTTATGCTAGTTTGTCATTGTAAAGTACTGTTTTATTGTTGTTGTGCTTTTTAATTAAGAATAACAATGAATCCATCTTTTGTTTTAGTCTTAAAAGTGAAAGGTGTATAGATATAAGCAAAACAGACAATTTTTCTTTTCTTGTAAAGTGAAAGTGATCTTCTTTTCACTTTCAAGATCGTGAAAGTGAAAGCAAAAAGAGGAATTCCTGTCACAAAATTTAAATCACAAATAATACTGATGAAAAGAACGGTTTGAATGTTTAAACAATTTCGTTACCATATAACTATATTAACTATGATAAAAGTTCATCAGCATGCATTGATTAATCATATGTTGTATAAAAAAAATACAATTAATTTGCGACCTGTCTGCCGCTGGCGCTTGGTCGTTACTTTAAGAAAAAAAATTATTTAACTAACAAAAAAAATGCTCCAAACATTTTTCTAAATTAACTTTATAAAAACAAAAACGAAATATTATCACTTTGCCATACATACAAACTGAACAATTTTAATAGCTGAAACAGTATAATCTGATTTGGGAGAAGGGGAAAAAAGACGAGCTCGAGAACGCAATCGCGATATCTCTCGGTATCCAGCCATAAACCCCCCCGGAAGGCAGGAGGGCCCGAGTGAATATGCTGTCCAGGGGGCCAGAATCCGTAGCGGCGCCCCTGACTATAATATTTAAACTTTGGCAAAAAATAAAAGCGTGCACTGTGTAAGGACAAAGACTTTGCTCTGAATGGGCCAGTCAACAGGAACCGAGACAAACGTTCATCACGAGTGAATGTTGGTGCTTTGTATTATTGTTTTGTCGGTGAAAATGACTAAATTTCCCATACTTTAGACTCGGGTCTATAAAGTGGCGGAATTAAACCAAAGAAGCATTATTATCTATGCTGCTGGCCCTAAATATAAAAACAATAGTTTTCACCCTAGTTCTATTTAATTCCCAGTGTATAAAATGTTGTATGTTTTTCAAACTATTGTTAATATGTATTAATATTATATAACTTTAAGAGTACCTTTCTAATAGAGTGACTATTGTTTGTTATTTCTGATTATTATAAAAAATATTTTGTGAAACATTTGGCCTGTGTGTGTGATTTTGACCGAAGAATGGAATGGGTTGTTGTCTATGATTTATGTCATATACGAAACTTACCACAGTTTCACTTTATTAATTGCATGGTGACATACAATTAATAAATATTGAACATTACAGTTGTACATACATCTAATTTAAAATATGTATTTAAAATGTAGTTTAAAACTCAGTTTAATAATATATCCCTTTTGATTAGCATGCAGTAAACTCTAGTCTAGGATCAAGTCTAGTGCCATATTCTTCATATAGTCAAGAAATTCAATACAACAGTAAGTAAACCCAATAAACCATTTTTAGAATTATGTTTGTGTTTCTTAGGTTTTGATCTTTTCATGTATCCAGTGTTCACATTGATTTTCCATTTTAATGCAATATATATTTTGGCACTGAATAATAGATTTGATGTTGTTTTTGTAGCATGACTCTTGCTGTGTTTGGGGTTTGTAAAGATCAAGAGACTTTTCTGGGCCTGTTGGGAGGCCAACATCTTTGCCAAAATCTATGTACATTGGGGCATGGAAATTCATTTGTGTTTAATATTTCCATTGACTTTGAAAGCAAAGATCTTAAGGATCAGTTTCCAAGTGTAATCAAATACTAAAAATACTAATAATATAGTCTCTCTCTCTCTCTCTCTATATATATATATATATACCATGGTCTGTCTGAATACTCTATTCTGATTGGCTGGCAGGTGTTGGTTAAATTATTTTAACTGCACAGGTAGTTCCAAGTCAGTTTAATCACTGTTCCATATTAATGCGCTGCTTTGATTGATGCACACTAACCAACACGCATCACTCGCTCGCACACACACACACACACACACACATATAGAGAGAGAGAGAGAGAGGAGACAGAGAGAGAGAGAGAGAGGGACAGAGAGGTCGAAGATCGCAGATTGTGCTGCACACACACAGAAACTTGTTGCCAACGCCTCCCCGCGATTTTTATTACTAATATAAAAGATAGATACCCATCCCCCCCACATCTACCGCACATTATATCTCAGCAGAGATGATAAAATCGCTGGTTTTTTTAACACACACACACACACACACACACACACACACAACACCACACACACACACCACACACACACACACACACACACACACACACACACACACACACACACACACACACACACACACACTCACTCACTCACTCACATTCACACACACACACACACACACACACACACACACACACACACACACACACACACACACACACATATAATATATCTATATATTATATATGTAAGGGATGTGTATGCCCGTGGTGTCAATGTAAACCTCACTCCCCTGACTCAAAAAGAGGCGCTCTGGCAAACTGACGCTAGAGGCTGTAGCCTTTGGCGTAACTTGTTAGAGCGCCTGCCTCCTGCGTGGGAATCCTGGGTTCGAGACCCGCTCGGCACTAGATACGAGTTGGGACGGTGCGGACCCGGGAGGGGGTGTTACATATATATATCTGGCTCAATCAATCGACAATTAATTGAAATACATGCTATAATTCATTCAAATAAATGTGCTTATCGCACTATTAATTACCGCGCGGTCAAATATTGCACTGCAAAGAGCAATACTAGTTTTAACTTGTCTAATGTTTACTAGTTTACTAGTAAATACTAGTTTTAACTTGGCAAATGACCATGGAATAAGCCAGCAAATATTATTAACATCTTTAATATGTGAATGCTGGCAAATGACCATGGCACTTCGCGGAGGCAACAACCCTCCGCTGCGCATCGGGCGGTTCTTCGCCTCCACGCCGTGCATTCAAATCGTGTAATGCACAGCTAGCCGTTGATTATCCCTTACATATACACATACATACGGGGGATTGTAGGGTGAGTGGATGTCCGGGGCTGATCCCAAATACATTCATATATGTGTCAGAATACATGGGATACACTTAAAAAATATAGGCTATATATGTTTAAATTATACTTTTTAATTGTGAAGCAAACTTTTTGAGTGTCGTTGACTTTTTGAATTGCGTAGAAAACAATAACAGTTTTGTTTGTTATGTGGCTTTCATTCTGTGAACTACATGTTTTATACATTGACAATTATGGGAATAGAGGGGATAACAGTGCAGCGCGTGCTAGATTCACTTGACGCAGCAGTGCAGATTTCACGCCACACTTCAGAGTCACGTTTACAGTCGCAAGGGTTCATCTCTGCACCAATCAGAAGGCGCTATGCAAATTTAAGGCGGATCTTGCATAGTTAAGCAAGTGACGATTCGGCAGTTTCCCGGTAACAGCCATTTAAGCCAGTCGAGAAGGCGGAGCTGTTTGTAAACTCACGTTGCTCGCGGGACAATCCAGTTTCCACAACAACAGCAATATAAGCTTAGTTTTCTCTCGTCAAGCGTCGTTTCACATACACGCCGTTGAGGAGCTTCAGTTTTAGGAGAATTGTTATCGGTAAGTAAGGAAAACGTGCATGTTGTGCTATAGTTTGTGTTTACGGGAGAGTCTCGTGTTTGGCACCGTGTGTCAGGTGCTGCGCGACATACAGACTCCGTTCGTATTGTATGTTTAAAAATTATAATTACTAGATCTAAAACAAGGTGCTGCTGTGGTTGTCAAGCTGTATTTTAAGATGAAGAGATGTTTTTGTTCTTTATGGAGGTGCATTAAGGCCAGCGCATGTATGCGTAGACTTGTTTTCATGGAACTCTCAGTCTCTGCTAATGATACATTCATGAGCTGTTTATTTACTATGAGAAACTTTTAGTAATAATTGCTAATTCACAATAAAGTGTGTGTGTGTGTGTGTACTTGTTTCTGCTACATTGTGAGGACCAAATGTCCCCACAAGGATAGTAAAATTTGACATTGGTGGGGAAACAAATATTACAAATAGTAAATCATGTTTATCTGAAAGTGTAACAATGCAAACAGGTTTTCTGTAAGGGGTAGGTTTAGGGCTGTGTTAGGGGATAGAAAATATCGTTTAGTCAGTATAAAAGTAATAGAAGTCTATGGAAAGTTCACACAATGCATAGAAACAAACATTAGTGTGTGTTTTCGGTATGATAAAGCCAATATTTGGTCTTTAAGTGAGTTTAACTGCCAGGAGCTGCATTTCATTGGCTTGAGGCATAAATGTGCTCATGTTGTACTAGACTATCATCTTTCAGGGTATTGACTTTCCTTTATTTAATCCGTGACTCAGTCCTGCTCTCAGTCATTGCCTGGATCGGGGCTGTACAGATGGACTGAAATCCAACAAATCAGACCAGAGAAGATCCAACATGGGCAACAAACGGAAAGCCTCCAGTGAGATCGACAGAGATTCAGGTTTGTCGTTTATAGATTTTCCAGCTTTGTGTTCTGTTGTGTATTATTCATTTCTCAGCTTACATGAGAAAGTAGATTTCACAGCTCTTGTTTTTCTGTGTAAGTATTATGGTTTTAAGCAAAATATGGTGACAGCACTCGTCTTTCTCAAATGCCGTGTATGATTATTACTAATCCCCCATTACTGATTATATTTATACAATGTAGTCTATAATTACATTGTTATAGGTGTATAACTGCACATAATTACTGGGTTTTACCCTTACAATATTTTCTCACTGTAGATGCCAGCTCAGGATATTTTAGTGCTTTGGACCAGACAGACTATGAAGACATAGGACCAACCAGTACTGCAGCACAAAGCATGCCGACCGCTCCTCAGGTGCCTCTCATTCCTGGCTCCCATCCAGGCATCTCTCCCATGATCGTAATGAACAACCTTGCTCTTAAGCAGGTATGACACGTTTGTACATTTATGTAAGTCTCCTTGTCTCTGTATAGTTGCCTTTCTGGAAAAGCTTTAGCTCGTGACCCACATCTGTTAGTTAATGTTACGATTTTGTTTTTGGTCTCAAAGCTATATTTACTAAATATATCGGTAGTTACAGCTCATTACAGCCAGTTGCTGCACCCAAAATATTAACTAACAATAAGAATAAATAAGAGGTTTGTAAATAATCTAATCTGATAAATGTGTTTTTATGTGTACGTTGCTCAAAATAATTCGACTAACTGAAATAGGCAAGAAAAAATTGAAACTTTTAATATTGTACATTAAATCTATATCAAAGACAGTAATTTCTTAATATTAAAAGGCATTTAAATGGCCCTTTAAGGCACGTTACCTACCATTTCAGTAATGGGTTTGGGTTTGAAAGAAGTGATTGCTTTAAATGTTGTTTTATAAATATTGCAGCTGGGTCAATGACAAAGGTATCCGCAATTAAGAAATTAAAAACATGCTACTCAAAGAAGTTTAGCGTTGCATTTTGAGTTGCATTTTTTTATATAAGACATATTTGCGACACGTCGTTGACCCCTCCTGTTATTGCGGATGAGAACTAAAGAGTATGTGTCTGTTTTACTAATTATTCATTGATTATTCTTGTTTCAGCATAACTCTGTGGCCCCTGCACTAAATCCTTGGAGCTTAAACACTTCACTAGATGTGGTTCCTCAGTCCCAGCTGCTTTTCCTACAGCCAGTCACTCCAGCTGGTGACTGTACTGGACAAAGCTATGACAAGCAGAAACATTCCAGAAAGCATGTTCCCATGCAAAACACCTTTCCAATAATTTCCCCACATCTTGCACAAGAGTCTACAGTCGACGAGGGTCCCAGTGCCATCCATAAGAGGTCAAACCACAGTCATGGTGGAAGACATCAACGACGTCGTTATGATGAAAAACCTTTCCACTGTTCTTCTTTGAAGCAGGATGTGTCTGAGACATTTAAAGATCACGATGAAACCCCAACATTGCTTCTTTAGGAGAAACTGGTCACGCTGTTGAAGATGTGGCTGTGGAAAACTCTTCATCCAGGCTTTCTGACCTTCAGGAGCCCCACACCACCACTTCACCATTCTCACTTTGTACTGACTCCTTCCTCGCTTCATTCCCTCAAAATAGTCCCAAAGCTTCAGTCACCCAGAGCAGTGATGTGGAGAATATCCCAGAAGACCTCTCTCCAAGCTCCAGCAAACACAAACGCTTCTGCAACACTTATGACATTTTGAATCGGTCCGGCCTGCTGGGCATCACACTGCGCACAAAGGAACTTATTCGACAAAATAAACGGTCCCAGGCCCAACTTAAGAGTCTGCAGGCTCAGACTGACCTCTTCTTGGAGGCCATGTGTAGCGGAGATCCCAAAGTCTGGATGAGATTGCAGCTTATCCTCCAGAACTCTGGAAACCGTGAGGAGACGCCAGTGGGCTCATTGGTGGACTCTGTAAGGGACGCAGAGCAGGATATCACAGACGTGGGTTGTATGGTGTAGTAGCAGGTTAGGATTTTATTATATCAGCTGTTGTATTCTGTGGTTTTGTGGAATAGCCAACTTTTTCCGACCTTATGAAGTTAGGCACTTTAGCAAATGTTCAACATCTTGTCATAATATCATTTGGAAAAATCAAAGATTTGAATCTTCAAGTCCAGAGATCTAGTTATCACTCCATGTGTTATCTATCCAACCTTTATTCTTGTGGATTTGTCAAAAGTATATAAAGACAGTGTGTAGGTGACAATTGCATATTTTTTTCTGAATAAAGTGATGCAGTGATTCAGAATTTATTAACACACTTCTATTGAAAAGAACGCTATTAACTGTTCTTATATTTCAATCCAACTGGTTACTATTTGGAAAGGAGGCCTTGGAAAACCAGAACTGGAACCCAAAATAGTTTCTGCTCAGAATTAATCAAAATGGAAAGTTATCACTGTATATAATAATAATAACTTGTTACATTTATATAGCGCTTTACATAGTAAGGGGGGTATCTCCTCATCCACCACCAGTGTGCAGCATCCACCTGGATGATGCGACGGCAGCCATAGTGCGCCAGAACGCCCACCACACACCAGCTTACTGGTGGAGAGGAGACAGAGTGATGAAGCCTATCAGTGTATGGGGATGATTAAGAGGCCATGATGGTCAGAGGCCAATGGGTGAATTTGTCCAGGATGCCAGGGTAACCCCCTACTCTTTTTCGAAGGACATCCTGGGATTTTCAATGACCACAGAGAGTCAGGACCTCGGTTTAACGTCTCATCCGAAGGACGGTGCTTTAGTGTCCCTGTCACTATACTTGGGAGTTAGGACCCACACAGACCACAGGATGAGCACCCCCTGCTGGCTTCACCAACACCTCTTCCAGCAGCAATCTAGTTTTCCCAGCAGGTCTCCCATCCAGGTACTGACCAGCTCAACCCTGCTTAGCTTGAGAGGGAAAACGGTCTTGGGCTACAGGGTGATATGGCTGCTGACTAATAAATGCCTTTGACAAATGAGTACTTATACTTAAGTGCACAATTGTTTTGTTTTTTTAAATTCAGATACAAATGTGAAATTCAGAATCATACTTTGTGAGTCTTTGAAAATTTGTAAAAATGTGTATGTAATAAACATTGTTTGTATGTGTATAATGTGTTCTCAATGCATCTCCAAGTAAATATTCTTGTTATCTATGAGAAAGACTAATGGACATTAAGAGTACTAGTAAACATTTGTGTCTCCCTTATCAGACACACCTGATTCAACTCATAAGCTCGTTAGTAGAGACTGCAAGACCTGAACTGGGTGTGTCTGACAAGGGAGACATAGAAAATGTGCAGGACAGGGGTGCTTGTAGGACAGGTTTGAAAACCACTGCACTATGTGATAGCAACACCAGCCATCCTCAAATCTGGCCCACTCCTGCAGAGTTTAGCTCTAACTCTAATCAAACACACCTGAGCATGCTAATCAGCATCTTCAAGATCATTAGAAAATCACAGGTAGGTGAGTTTGATCAGGGTTGAAGCTAAACTGCAGCAGATTGGCCCTCCAGGGAAAGATTTGAGGAACCCTGATGTACACTGTGGAAGTGTACTATGCTGTACAAATTTTTTTTTTTTATTCTGTTGTCGTTTTCTGGAATGCATTTGTATTTGCTTTCCAAAAATATAAACACATTGTGTTGATTTATCAGAACCCGATACTTGGTGACACATTTTTGCTGTAGAAATCTATGCAATAGACTTGTTTAGTATTAGCATTTTACTGAAGTGCAGTTTTAGGTGTCATTTGACTTTTTATATGCCTTCAAAAATAAAGGCATTTTAAATATATTTCAAGCTATTCCTTGGTTATTAGTTATTTTAAGTTAAAACCGATTTTTCAGTAAATCATGGTTTGATGTATTTTAAGATTGAAGCTGATCTACAAGAAAAGCCCTTACAATTTGTGATTTGGTTGAAGTCATTTTATGTAAAACCTAATTAGTTACAAATAAATCAATCACAAAAAATATTCATCAACAGAAATGTTAATTATAATTGCATGCCATATTTTTCATGCATCAAATACAGAAACTCAATTCACGACAGTATAACAACTAAAAAGGTGGTAGAAAAACTTATAGGAAAATATCATGTGATAGTGTAATTGGCTATGGAAATCTCCAGCTTCTGAACAAATAACCTGCGTCTAAACCAAACATTGACAACTGATCCAGTCAAGATGGACGTAAAGAGTTAAGATGTTTTGATAAGATATGATGCTCAGTTCAACTGCACACAAAGGATGTCGAGGGCCATGTTTCAAAACATCAAACAGGATTGAGAGCGGAGCAATTGTAAGTGTGCACTTATAATAATTGAAACGCTGACATGAAACTTAACAGTGGATTGCTGTTTTATAAGAGGGGTTTCAGTTACAGCCCTCCGTCATTACCAATTACTTTGACCACGTTGGACAGATCGCACAGAAAGAAAAGCACACATTTACTGCTTGGTTAGATCGTGCAGTAAATCAAAATGTTTAGCTAATCTGTCAACTAGTGGAAATGTAAAGATATTCTAATATAGCACCAAACTCGAAACAATTCTGCAAGCCTTAATGACAAAACCACACATTGTTTTTATAACTAATAAATAATTATCATTTATTATAATAAATTTGATCAATAACATCACACATTTTTAGAGAAATTACATTGTTATCAAGTACATGTGCTTTTCAGAAATGAATTGAAAATTAGATTCTTGTCCAGTAACAGAAATTTGTTGAAATGAACTGAAATGTGTTTAAATTGAGGAAGCAAACATAGGATGAATTAAAATTTCAGAAATATGTATCTTGAATGGAAGTGGTATTAAAATTGATTGGAATTCAAAGAAGTTCAAATAACTGCGATGCTTAAATAGAAATGCCAAGTCTCTTATGCTCACTAAGGCTGCTATTATTTGATCAAAAGTACTGTAAAAACAGTAATATTATTACAATCTATAATAACTTTTCATATTAGCAATGCTGAAAGTAGTTGTGCTACTTAATATTTACTGTTTGTGTAAACCGTGATGATGAATATAAAGTTAAAAAGATCAGCTATTATTTAAAGCAGAAATCTTTTGAAGCTTTCTAAATGTCCTCACTGACACTTTTGACTTTTGATTTGAAGTTTGAAGGATTTATAGTTTTCCATTTTTAGTTGGCTATTTATGCATTACCTGTGTTGATTTTTCAATTGCAATTCAGTAAATTATGATTCAACCTTCTGTGGCATGTGTCCAGTTCCATTCAAAATCTTACTAATCTAAATGTTACCCACATTTTAGCAGGCCATTTGTGTAATAGTGTGCTGATTACCTAGTATGCGTTGTTTTGTAAATACCCATCCATCCTTTAATCCTGGCCTCCTTCTCTGATCTTACCTGCTGCCCTGAACTAGGGCTGAAATTGAGTTTTGGAGCAGTGCTGATAGACATAGATATGGGTGTTACCACCTCTTTGTGACATAACGCTCTCCTAATTTGTGCAGCGATGACAGAAATCCACTAAAAAGGTAGATCAGTTGCATGGGCTTATTCAACTCAAGTGAACCAAAGCCCTTATCACATTTAATAACTGGTCGACACAGGTCAAATTATGATGAACACACTGATAAGCCAAGTTCTTGGCTTTTCAGTCATGTTTGTGATCGTGGTAGACCTGCCAGTTCCCAGGAACGGTCTCAACAGTCTGAACTGGCAGAAAAAGGCCCAGAGCCCAACGGGAACCGAAAACATCAGTCAGGTTGGCGCGCCAGGTCCCGCGACTCTCTGACAGCTGCCCTTTTTGCAGCTCGCACCAGGTGTGGCCTCCGGCTACTAGTAGAAGCTGCTGACAGCAGAAACCGGCGCTAACTAGTCCGATACCCAGCCAGACGTACAGCATTATAACCAGAAAAAACTGGAGACCTGAAATCAAACCTGAGGGGGGAAAGAGAAAGAATGTTCTTATCAAGGACATTTGAAGCATGAAAGCCTCGAGAAAACAAAATTAAACGTACCAAGAAAGAAGTAACCTGTCGAGAGCGGTAGAAGAGTGAGAAACGTCAGTGGGTTCTCAAAGGAAATGGAATATTCCATTGTAAGGTACGCCACCCCGATTACCAACGAATACAGACAACAGCAGGACGTATAGATGCTGAACATAATAAAGTAGCGCATGTTCCTATTCCCGATGCAGTTTCCTGTGAAAAAGCAGTGGTGGTCCCGTTTTAGAATCACTTTCTTACACACTTTACACAAGTGGCGTCCATTCAGGAGGTAATGGGCGTCAATTCGGTCCGGGCAGTCGGGTGAACAGACTGGAATAACTGTCTCGTAATCACTCTCAGATGGGTACCATATTGTCATTGTGTAATTACCCAGTGCGTTCCCCATGAGGAAGAGGAAGACGGCGGTGTGGACCAGCATGGTGGGATTTGGCGCCACATCTGGACTTTGGAAAACAGTGGGCATGAAGAGGAGGAAGTGGAGGACGAATGTGGCCATGGTTGCAGAGCAGAAGTATGCAGGCGCAATCGTGTTGAGTAGTCTGAGTTTTACCATCCTGAACAACATGCCTGTGTTAGATTAATAAAAGAATGTCTTCATCCAGAAAATTTATTCTGCTGAGGATAATAAAATCATACATTTCATTTTGACCATTGTATCAGCAGTTTATCCCTATATGACAAATTAACAGTACTTGAATGAAAATGATGAAAGAAAGTTATATGTTATTGACACTGTAAACTTACTTTATGACGCTATAAAGATTTTCACTGGCTGTCAATAAATATTTTTTCTCGGCAAGCTTAAACAAAATGAAGTGGAATGATGGCTTCCTTGGTTTGGAAATAATTATTTGGAACTAAAACGTATTTGTGAAATTTCGTTGGTAAATAAGGCAAGGCGTGAAATTTGTGTTTCTGTATATCTGAACCAAATTAAATTTCAGATATAATGTATATTTCAAACATGTTTCTCAAGTACTCTCCCGTCTTCCATTGGTCGGCAAAACAGATAGCCACGCCCCCAACTCACGCCATTGGTTCAGTCTATGTTGCTAAGTAGGGCTGGTCTTTGGTAGGACAATTTTTTTTAGCAATGCTGGAAGCCACAGTGTTTACACTTTATATTCAGGAATAAATGAATGTCTCTTAAACGTCTCTGCACATTAAAACTGTGACTGGATAAAGTATTTTAACAGAAAAATGAATCAATAAATGCATGCAGCAGTTTGTATACAACATATCATCAAGAAACGGATATAACCCCAAACCCTCAATCGTTCAGGTATCTAATTTTTATACAGTCTACCAGCTTACACTGAACAGAATCGATATCCTTTAGGATATAAATATATATACACCATGTTTTTATTATAATGACGCTGAAATGCATTGTTTTCAGACATGGAGTGAGAAAAGATGTGATGAACCGGATGCATTAACTAGGTATATCCTAAAATAAATCGCAGAGGTCTAATACAGGCCTATTATTTCATATTCAAACGGGTTCGTGACAAATAGATTAAGGAACAGCAAAGCCTGAAGCATCTAATGTGTTTGAAGAAGCTTGCTGAGGACGTTTATTACCTGACGCCGCTGTATCCGCACAGGAGCCTCACTTACGCTGCAAGGAGATAAACCACATAGTCTATAATTCATTCAGGAAAACGATAATCGGTTACAATTTCGTAATACTGAGCGCATCTGTTCGCGATGTGTCTCAGTAGTTTAGCACCGCCTGTTGGTGTGGATACAGCATCCAGCTCCCCTGGAAATAAGAAAAACAGTCAAACAGACACACTTGTTACATGGACATGTTTAGGTGTTTATTCATTATTGTGTATTACTATGTGAGTTTATATCCATATTATATATATATGTATGCCGCTGAATAATACTGTTTCCCACACAGTGTTCACTTACAACGTTCACCAACAGATGGCAGTGTAAATCAACGCTTAATTTAAGCAGATACGTTTATTTAATTATTTCTGCAGCGTTTGATACATGTAAAACCATGCCTTAAGACTTTAAACGAGCATTTTAAGATGTGGTTCATGCAAACAAGCCCGTGCCTGTGAAACACAAAGACACAAAGTCAACACTGTTTCGTGTTCGTGTTTGTTGAAGGCGTGTCTCTTTCCACACGGTCCCTGATGGAGCGGATGGGCGCTCCCCGCGTGCGCTGGTGCTGATGCAGACAGACAGAAGCATCCTACCGGACACAAACCACAGGACGCGTTTGAAAGGTAAGCCGCACTATTGTTATATTCACCTCGCTTCTGGTGAACTATTCTCTATTATATCGTACAAGAAAGGAGTCAACAAAGGACTCGATGATTCATTCCGAACTTCAACGGCTTTTAAAAGTGGGCGTTTTAAAATAACAGTTAGAGACACTGCGTTTAAAACGCTATTGCTGCATAGACCTAGGCTATGCTTGGGTGCTAAACACAGAGGAGGGGTGATACTTTAATAATTTAACTGCTTGAGGTGTCTGGAAATACTATGGGCGTATTGATGGCATATTAATTATTTTGCTTTGGCTTGTTTGTTTACCGTCTCGTGTACAACATCTCCAGGAGCCCGCTGTTTTATTGTGTCAGGGGAGTGCGCACGTTGTGCATTCATTATTGTGAGATCCTAATATGATCTTTTTAAACTTATGGTTGCTTTGCTGCTGCTGATAATGGCCGTATTAGTCCTCACATGCCGACAGCTGGGAGTTTAATGTCTGGATAATGTGTTGAATGGGGATCAAGTCAAAGCTGCGCGTTACAAATCAGAGGATGGGGGCGGATAGATTTCTCCACGCTGTTGCCAAGAAGCTGTGATGATGCTCAAGCAGATAATCATAATAACTTTCACAATGAGAAATGTAGTCTCTAATCATCCCTTTGAGAATTAAACATTAGGCTACTTTAACAGGTAGAGGGGGAAACTCACACGCCTGTCAGGGACATGTGCAGGTTATATCAACACAAAAAATAAAATAAAATAAGCCTATTTTTATAGTTTCATAATAATTAAGCACACTCCCCCATTAAAATGATCATGATGCTAATTCATTTCATAAAATAAAAAATAATATTTTATATGATTTAAATTTATTTGTATATAATAAGTGCAGAATTGCAGAATTAATGTTATATAATAGCTATTAAACATTACAATTTTACTTAAATATTAGATTTTAGATATATTAGATTTAGACATTATGGTAGTATATTGTTGTGTACCTCCTTTAATTTACTAATAATAACTATGACTAAAAAAGTGATGCAGTAACAAAAACACTGCATTATAGTCATGAAACTCTAATGAGAGTAATCACTGGGATTAAAAGAAATTCGTTAAAAATAGCCTACTTTAATAAAATGTCCAAATGCAATGGATCATCCAAAAGTTTGGGGAGGAAGTGTGCTTCATTGTTATGAAAGTGATGTTACAATGCACAACATTGTTTAATGTTTCTAAAAATAGTCTTAATTTACTACGCCATTTATGCATTTGTTTGTTATTATGGATTTTTGAAATCGACATTTTGGTAATTTTAACTCCAACTGTGCAACCATAAAGAATTCATGGATGAATAATAACATATTGTAACATTGTGTTATCAAGAGGTTTTTCAGTACCCAGCATGCTTTGCGTGAGCCTAAAGGGGATGAATAACAATAGACAGTTGAGTGTTATTCTATGTGTTTTTGAGCGATATGAGCAGGGGAAATGTGTGACTGCATAATGTTCCGTTCCATGAAGTTTGTGCTCTTGCACTAATAATGTTTGCTAACACTAGCTTTTCTTAGTAAAACAAGGTCTCCTCTGCCTTTTACCACCCACCTGCATCCTTGGCTACAATATCTGCTAATCTAACAGGACAAACCAGTATAATCATGCTGTTCACCGGCAAAACTAAGATAATACATTTGGCTGACCAAGGTGTTCCTTCTGCTAATTAAACAGCAAGCTGTTGCTGTTTAAGCCAGTCAGCTAATGTGATTTTTCGGCTTTATTCCATGTGCTAACCATGTGTGACACAGCAGTCTTCAGTGCAAAACAGATCTTTTATCTGATCAATTTTTGTGCCACGACAACAAAACGTCTATAAAATATGAAGCAATAAAAAGGGAGATAAGGACAAAGATGGAAAAAAACCAGCACACCAAAATCAAAACCTAGCGAACATTGGCAAACAACTATGATAGTATTGATTATCTTTATAATAGCAAACCACCTCATCACCAGTTACACTTCTTTATGCTCTGACAAGCTAAAATAAGATGTTAAGCCTCTGTGGCATTTGCTAGACTCGTCATGCTTTCGGAAAGAAGTAATCTCTAAATCAGTGGTTCTCCCACCGAGCAATAAATGCCTGACATTTGCGGTCTTCATCAATGGCCAGTGTCCATCTGACTATTAAGGATAAGACACAGTTACGGCACCAGTCCCCAGTCAGATTTTCCATCTGCTTTACATGTAAATGGAGCATCTTTGAATGATATTCAGTGATGCATGATTACCAAACTGACTGCATAAAGTAATTAATAGTAGTCGAAATGTCACTGCACTTGTGACAGAATGGTGGTTGAAGCTCATAATTGGACCATGAATAAATCATCAGAATGAACACCTGCTCTTGGCTGATGTCTCTTCCGGCTCCTAGTCCTTACTGTTTTCATTAAAGAAGAAAAATTAGTGGCATCTTGCTGGAATTGGTTTTTGCTTTGCCAGTTGCATCAGAGGGGTGAAAACTTTTGGCTCTTATACCGTAGTGCAGTGATACTCAAATCTGCCTCACGAGATCCACTTTCCTGCAGAGTTTAGCTCCAACCCTGATCAAACTCACTGATCCTGAAGACATTGATTAGCATGCTCAGGTGTGTTTGTTCTCGCGAGCCAGATTTGAGTATCACTGCCGTAGTAGCGCATGGTGAATCTCTCAATCTTTCATTTTCATGTTCCATGTTTGTTTGGTTTCTACTTTATCAAAACATACTTTATATATGTGTGTGTGTTCATGTGTGTGTGTGTGTGTGTGTGTGTGTTCATATTAATACACTATTTAATTAAACCAAGTCCATTAAAGTCTTATGTTTTTCAATTTTTTTTACATTTCAATACAGTAAAAAGGCATATTTAAAAGCTTTTATTCTTTGTAAACAGCGTAGCATGAAGGTTGCAAACAAAGAGATGCACCTTTAATTTAATCAAGTGCTCACTAAAACATTTCACTTATAAATCAAGTTCATGTCTATTTAGAAATGACTGAAAATTGTCTTGTCCAAGATGTGTTTTCCAAGTGGATCAGTTTCTAAAGGGATAGTTCATCATGTCATTTTTTAATGTTGGTGGGAAAACCAAAGCAAAAATATGCATCTCTGCTAAGTTTACATAACATCTAAAGCGTAATTTTAAAAGAATGTGTTTATGGTGGTAGTCATGTTAGAATAATTAGTCTAGAAAGCATTAGTATCTCTATTCCATGAGCTTTAGAAGAAATGTAGAGCAAATCGTAATAGCAATCTATAAAACATCATAAACCATAACACTCCAAAAAGACAACAGTAAAAGACATCAGTAAAATCTATTGATGGATTTATAAATTAGTAAATGCATTTACTACCATGATTAAGCATTTTACTAATGGTCTAAACAGCACGACACTGCCGTCTTCAGTTCTGGACTTCATTCCACATCAGTGACAAATATGAATCATAAGCATATTTACCTCATTAATACAATGTGAGGGAAGAGGCAGATGTGAGTAGACGTTCACTAATGAATACATTATCAAAAACAACTGTTAGGAATTGTGCCAAAACCATTCATTTAGCCTGCAGGTGTGACTACATCACGAGAAGCTTTAAACAACTTTATTTTAGTTCATATTGTGCTTTCCTAGAGTTTGTAGACATGCTGCTTTATCATTTTCCGAGACTGCTGCTTTCTCTCCAGTGGTTCGGTGATCAAAAGCTTGTATTACATTCCTGAGGAGACACAACAAATAATCCTCAGTAAAATGTGTATTTGGCATCTCTATGCTTTTTTTAGAGATTTGCGCATCTCTACGCTCTAGGCATGAATATTTGATGGTGCACTTGGCTGAGATGGAAAGTTGATACATCCCTCTGCAATACACCAAAAGCCATAGAGGCTGGAGCGTGAGCTATAGAAAGTTTGCATAGGTAGTGGTTAGATATGGTTAGATGGAGCTGTTCGTCTTCCGTAGATTCCTTTTTTGCATCATGACATCCAACGGCTGGAATGTAGACAGTTTCTGATGAAAAGATGAAATTTAATCGTAAGCTTGGTGAACTGCTTTTGAGGATTTAATGTTTCCCCATTCAAAGAGTTATACACTATAGTTGCATGACTGAAATAGATGCCCAAGAGGTGTTTCAAAGATGGCAGTTGAGTGAAATGACTTACCTTAAAGGGATTTTGGTTCATATAGAAGTTTGTTTCCACCACTGAATAGAAATAAAAAAGGCAATAGCAATTTCTTATCTCACAATTCTGACTTTTTTCCTCATAATTTTAAGATTACATATGCACATTCACAGTTCTGTCTATGGTCATTTTTCTTTTCTGTATATTTTAATTTGATTTGTATTGTTATTCATAATTATTGTCTATTCTCGTCATTATTAGTGTTTCTTTATTACCTTAATTATATGTTGTCTGCACTATGTTTGTACTTTCTGTACTGGAAGCTCCTAACACCAAGAAAAATTAATTGTGTGTGCCAACACACTTGGCAATAAAGCTCTTTCTGATTTCTGATTATGAGAATTAGATGCAATTTCATGTTATAAAGTTGAAATTGTGAGATATAAATCTTGTGATTTTGACTTTATAACACGCAATTACGAGTTAATGTGAAAAGTTAGAATTGTGAGATATACAGTAGTCTATCTTTTTTTCTGAAAATTTTTATTTGCAATTGTGACTTTATACAACCCAATCTCACAGCAAAAAAAAAAAAAAATCGTTTTTATGAGGTGGAAAGTTCATAGGAATTCATACGAAGGACCACACCTAACCCAGCCCCTAAACCTACCCCTCACATAAATCATACAAAACGAAGGAGGTTGTACGAATTCATACAAATTAGTCATCTCATAAAATACACACACATTGGTCATGAGGTAGTGTTGGTTTATATCTTGCAATTCTGACTTTATAACTCAAAATTGTGAATTTATATTATGCAATTCTGAGAAATGTCAGAATGGCAAGCTTATATCATGCAATTCTGAGAAAGAAAAGTGATAATTGTGAGACAAAGTAGCAATTACTTTTTATTTATTTTTATTTAGTGGCTGAATTGGACTTCCATAGCTCCAACGCACTTGCCTGGAAGTTTCTAGTAAGTCTGAGGACTTTAATTAGCTGGTTCAGGTGTGTTCAATTGAGTTTAGAGCTAAGCTGGGAACAGTGGACCTCCAGGGGCAGGTTTGGACACCCCTGGTCTATGGCATTATTGGGTGAAATCCGTCCCTTTAAGGAAATGTACAGTCATTTTAGACCATTAGCAGGACATATTCATAGAAGTATAAATGTATATTATTAGAGAAAAGTTAGGTGGATTCTAATTGTCTGGCAATGTTTTTTGTTCATCAGTAGGAAATAATTTCCAAAGTGATTCCAACGAGGAAAAGAAAGACATTATTTTAAAACTGGTTTCCAGAACACTCCCCATATTTGCTATTAGTCATCAAACAGCCACGCTATCTAATCAAGCTATGAATGGCTTACATAGTTGTTCAAATTAAGCTAGGTTAGAAGAAAGTAGGCTATTGCATCATCAAAAAACGATTTCCTTTACCTTTAATATTGGCTTTGCTGATGCAGCTTGCATGTGTGTGTGTGTGTGTGTGTGTGTGTGTGTGTGTGTGTGTGTGTGTGTGTGTGTGTGTGTGTGTGTGTGTGTGTGTGTGTGTGTGTGTGTGTGTGTGTGTGTGTGTGTGTGTGTGTGTGTGTGTGTGTGTGTGTGTGTGTGTGTGTGTGTGTGTGTGTGTGTGTGTGTGTGTGTGTGAAAGAGTGAGTGATAAGCCAGATTGCTGCTTTGATGTCACATTACTGCATTTATGACTCACATCCTTTCTGTCAAGAATAGATCTTAATAGAACATAAAGAACATACTGAAATAATCACCACTGCACAGTTTATGCAATAAGACAATCTATATAAATGTGCATCACTCAAAAAGATAATAGCATGGGACAATGGGAAACCTTAGGCAAACATCAGTTACGCAGGGCCATGTTGGCACCATAAGTGAAATCCTTGTGTATAGTTATTTTACAGACGTGTCATTCATTTAAAAATATGTAATTTCAATATATCCTACATCAAATATTTGTATTTCTGATCACCATCTTTTCTTTTTCTGAAAGCAAGGAATAGGTGGGACTAATCAATTAACAAATCATAATTATCGTAAATAGGCCTACTAGTTTCCTAATCAGAAATTGGACATTAACAGCGTATTTACAACTATGAAACTAATTTTGGCTACGTCTACATTAATCTAGATACATTTTAAAATGGCGTTTTTGTTTTAAATCACTCTCTGTCCACACTGGGGGTTTTTTAGCATTTTCCAAAAATGTTATATTATCTTTAGGGACAGTAGTGGCTCTAATGGATAGAGCATCGGACTTGTAACCCGAGGTTGTGGGTTCGAATCTCGGCTCCGGCAGGAATTGTCCACGACTGAGGTGAGACCCTTGAGCAAGGCCCCGAACCCCCAACTGCTCCCCGGGCACCGCAGTGTCGGCTGCCAACTGCTCCAGGTGTGTGTGCACTTGGATGGGTTAAATGCAGAGAACACATTTCACTGCTGGTTATACTCTGTATAATTGTGTATGTGACAAATAAAGCTCATCTGAGCTTAATAATTATTATAATTATAATTATTATTATTAATTGATATATTTAATAAAAAAAAAGCTCACTGAGACGATACAGATGGAACCGACATGATACTATTTTATGCAGTTCTTCTGGCAGGATCATTTTATTTAGGAAAATATCATAATATGTATGTCTGATCTAAAACGCAACTGCCCTCATGTTTTTTTTATGATTTATTTCATAATTTTATAAATTTTACAAACAAGAGATCACACAAAAGGGCGACATTGACAGAAGGTTTCAAAACAGATAGCAAAACAAAACAAGAAAAAAACACCCCCAAAAAAACGAGGGGGGGGGGGGGGGGGGCTGGGTTGGGTCATTCGTTTACGATGAGAATGAGATGTGTATAAATGTATACATGCAAGCGCAAATAAAATAAATAGATAGACAAATATATCTAGATATATACAGGTACATCTCAAAAAATTTGAATATCATGACATTTTTGTCACTCATTTCAGAAAGTGAAACTCATATACAAACCCGATTCCAAAAAAGTTGGGACACTGTACAAATTGTGAATAAAAAAGGAATGCAATAATTTACAAATCTCATAAACTTATATTTTATTCACAATAGAATATAGATAACATATCAAATGTTGAAAGTGAGACATTTTGAAATGTCATGCCAAATATTGGCTCATTTTGGATTTCATGAGAACTACACATTCCAAAAAAGTTGGGACAGGTAGCAATAAGAGGCCGGAAAAGTTAATGTGCAATAAGGAACAGCTGGAGGACCAATTTGCAACTTATTAGGTCAATTGGCAACATGATTGGGTATAAAAAGAGCCTCTCAGAGTGGCAGTGTCTCTCAGAAGTCAAGATGGGAAGAGGATCACCAATTCCCCCAATGCTGCGGCGAAAAATAGTGGAGCAATATCAGAAAGGAGTTTCTCAGAGAAAAATTGCAAAGAGTTTGAAGTTATCATCATCTACAGTGCATAATATCATCCAAAGATTCAGAGAATCTGGAACAATCTCTGTGCGTAAGGGTCAAGGCCGGAAAACCATACTGGATGCCCGTGATCTTCGGGCCTTAGATGGCACTGCATCACATACAGGAATGCTACTGTAATGGAAATCACAACATGGGCTCAGGAATACTTCCAGAAAACATTGTCGGTGAACACAATCCACCGTGCCATTCGCCGTTGCCGGCTAAAACTCTATAGGTCAAAAAAGAAGCCATATCTAAACATGATCCAGAAGCTCAGGCGTTTTCTCTGGGCCAAGGCTCATTTAAAATGGACTGTGGCAAAGTGGAAAACTGTTCTGTGGTCAGACGAATCAAAATTTGAAGTTCTTTTTGGAAAACTGGGACGCCATGTCATCCGGACTAAAGAGGACAAGGACAACCCAAGTTGTTATCAGCGCTCAGTTCAGAAGCCTGCATCTCTGATGGTATGGGGTTGCATGAGTGCATGTGGCATGGGCAGCTTACACATCTGGAAAGGCACCATCAATGCTGAAAGGTATATCCAAGTTCTAGAACAACATATGCTCCCATCCAGACGTCGTCTCTTTCAGGGAAGACCTTGCATTTTCAATGCCAGACCACATACTGCATCAATTACAACATCATGGCTGCGTAGAAGAAGGATCCGGGTACTGAAATGGCCAGCCTGCAGTCCAGATCTTTCACCCATAGAAAACATTTGGCGCATCATAAAGAGGAAGATGTGACAAAGAAGACCTAAGACAGTTGAGCAACTAGAAGCCTGTATTAGACAAGAATGGGATAACATTCCTATTCCTAAACTTGAGCAACTTGTCTCCTCAGTCCCCAGACGTTTGCAGACTGTTATAAAAAGAGGGGATGCCACACAGTGGTAAACATGGCCTTGTCCCAACTTTTTGGAGATGTGTTGATGCCATGAAATTTAAAATCAACTTATTTTTCCCTTAAAATGATACATTTTCTCAGTTTAAACATTTGATATGTCATCTATGTTATATTCTGAATAAAATATTGAAATTTGAAACTTCCACATCATTGCATTCTGTTTTTATTCACAATTTGCACAGTGTCCCAACTTTTTTGGAATCGGGTTTGTATTATATAGAATCATTACACATAGAGTGAAATATTTCAAGCCTTTATTTCTTGAAATTTGGATAATTATGGCTTACAGACAGAGGTGGTCAGTAACGAAGTAAAACTTCTTCGTTACTGTACTTAAGTAAATTTTTCAAGTATCTGTACTTTACTGGAGTAGTTTTATTTTGAGCAACTTTTACTTTTACTTCACTACATTCCAAAGCATAAGATCTTACTTTTTACTTCACTACATTTCATAAAACATATCGTTACTCCTTATAATACATCACGTGCTCCGAGACGCAGAAGCGGTGTCTGATTCAAGAACAAACTGATTCTTTTCAATGAACCTGTTCAATCGGTTCGCAGATCGCAACAAACGATTCATTCACGAATTGGAATGATCTGATTGCAGCTGTTCTCGAGTCGAAAACTCACTGATTCAAATGAACCGTTTAGAGCGAGTCTCCAGTGAACTGAACTCACAAGTAAAGAACCGGGAGATCTTGTGAGCGCGCGCGACTGATGCTGTGAAAAGTAAGTTACTAATGTCCAATTTTAGGATTAATTGTTGTAACTGAAAATCATATTTAGGTCAAAACTGTCAGTTGTTTGTGAACTAAATCTGCTGTAAAGGGTGATCTATTTAAGCCCAATTAAATGCTTGAATGCAGACAGATCAACGTCAGTGTCTATGTTTTAGGTCAAAAAACAAAACATTAAAATAACACAGATTAAATAAAATAACTCATGCACGTTCATATTCCCCGCTGCTGTAACGTTAGCAGTTTTATTAAAATACTATACGCACTTAGCCCTATATGACGTCTGTTTTTATATTGTTTATCAACAGTATACATTTTTATATTTTTTATATTTTTTATAGATCATCTAGCCGAGTAGACCGATATGAATATTTCTTCATAACCATGCTGAAAATAAGTAAATATTGTTAGCTGATGCTAACTGTCTAGCTAACAAGCTTGCTGGTGCTAAGTTGAGGACATTTTTTTATATAAAGTCCAAATATTTTTATTCAGCCACAGATAGATTACATCTGAGGTAAAAAGAAAGCATGTGATGTTCAGAACATGCTAACTACAGTAATTATCAGAGTGGGAAGTGATGCCCTCTGGGGGCATTTGGACAGGAGTGTTTTTACATCACAGACAAGGTTTGAGAAGAAAAAAATCATTATCAAACTATAATTATATTTTCCTTAAAATGTTCTTCCTAACTTCAGGCCTTATTCTCATGTCATATATAACTGACGTTCTGCAAAACAACAAGCTTTAAAACACTTTATTCTTACTGGTGTAAATTAGATGGTCAAATCTGTTTTCTCTCAGGTACATCGCAGTGTAAGCTTCACAGTGAACATTACTACATCACTCTAGTCAACAACATAGTCCAAATCAACAACAAAAATATATCTTGACCCAATATAGTGGTTATTTTGGGAAAATCCCGGGTATTTTGAACAGTAGGATTATAAAAATATGTGCTAATATAAAATTAAATTAAGTAGTCTATATAAAATTGCACAATAAATCTATCTATCAGTACTTTTTTACTTAAGTACATAAAAAATCTAGTACTTTTGTACTTTCACTCGAGTAAAATTGAAAAAGCAGTACTTTTACTTTTACTGGAGTAATATTTTATTATACGTATCTGTACTTTTACTCAAGTACTTGATCTGTGTACTTTGTCCACCACTGCTTACAGATAATGAAAACCCAAAATTCAGTGTCTCAGAAAATTATAATATTACATAAGATCAATAAAAAAAGGATATTTTAAACAGAAATGTCAGGCTTCTGAAAAGTATGTTTATTTCTATGCACTCAATACATGGTTGGGCCTCCTTTTGCATGAATTACTGCATCAATGCGGTGTGGCATGGAGGCAATCAGCCTGTGGCACTGCTCAGGTGTAACGGAAGCCCAGGTTGCTTTGATAGTGGCCTTCAGGTCATCTGCATTGTTGGGTCTGGTGTCTCTCATCTTCCTCTTGACAATACCACATAGATTCTCTGAGGTTCAGGTCAGGTGAATTTGTTGGCCAATCAAGCACAGTAACGCCATGGTCATTGAACCAGCTTTTGGTAACTTTGGCAGTGTGGGGAGGTGCCAAGTCCTGCTGGAAAATGAAATCAGCATCTCCATAAAGCTTGTCAGCAGAAGAAAGCATGAAGTGCTCTAGAGTTTCCTTGTAGATGGCTGCGTTGACTGTGGACTTCAGAAAACACAGTGGACCAACACCAGCAGATGACATGGCAGCCCAAATCATCACTGACTGTGGAAACTTAACACTGGACTTCAAGCAACATGGAGTCTGTGCCTCTCCTCCAGACTCTGGGACCTTGATTTCCAAATGAAATGCAACATTTACTTTCATCTGAAAAGAGGACTTTGGACCACTGAGCAAGAGTCCAGTTATTTTTCTCCTTATCCCAGGTAAGATGCTTCTGACGATGTTTCTGTTTCAGAAGTGGCTTGTAAGCCCTTTTCCTGAAGATGTCTGAGCGTGGTGACTCTTGATGCACTGACTCCAGCTTCAGTTCACTATTTGTGAAGCTCTCCCAAGTGTTTGAATCGGCTTTGCTTGACAGTATTCTCAAGCCTGCAGTCATCCCTGTTGCTTGTGCACATTTTCCTACCCAATTTCTTCCTTCCAGTCAACTTTGTATTTAATATGCTTTGATACAGCACTCCTTGAACAGCCAGCCCTTTCAGTAATGACCCTCTGTGAATTACCCTCTTTGTGGAGGGTGTCAATGATCGTCTTCTGGACCATTGCCAAGTCAGCAGTGTTCCACATTATTGTGGTTTCATAGAACAAGAGATACCCACAATTTATTCTGTATGGATGGTCATTTATTGAAACTCAAATGTAAATATTCTAATATTTTGAGATACTGAATTTTGAATTTCATTAGCTGTAAGCTCTAATCATCAAAATTAAAACAAAAAATAAGTTTGAAGTGTTTTACTTTACATGTAATGAATCTAAAATATATGAAAGTTTCACTTTTTGAAATAAGTTACAAGAAATTTTTTTTTCACCATATTCAATTTTTTTTAGATGTACCTGTAGAAATTGAGCCTTTAGAACAGACAACAAAACTTAGGATGGTATCGATTGCAGACGAAGGCGGGGCGTTGGGAAAAGGTCTATTTTTTTACGAGTAAAGTCGCGTATTTGTAAAAATCAAAAAAAGTGGCTTCTTGGAATGTTATACATAACATTTAGCTGTTTAAATGAGGCAAATGCGCCTTCGATGTAAAGATCAGCTACAGAGTGGACACCTCGATTCCTCCAGTAAACATAAGCACCATCCAGGGTAGAAGGGAGAAACAACGGATTAAAATGTATCGGGGAAGACAGGTGCATAACTTGAAAGCCAAAATTACATAGAAACTGAATCCAAATTTTGAGACTATTTTTCACTATTATGTTATCCGAATATTTCAAAGGAGAGAATGTGATTGGAAAACATAAAAGAGTGTTCAATGTAGAGGATTTTCAAGAAGCATTCTCAATGTTTAACCATGCAGGGGGGCTGTCCAAATTGTTTGAATTAATCCAGTGTAGCATGGGCCGCATGTTCGCTGCCCAATAATAGGATTCAAGATTTTATTCGTCAGTTATACAGTTATACAAATATACAATTATACAGAATATAACCAGCAGTGAAATGTAAGGCAGGTCCGCTCCATGGACAGTGCAATTATATGTAACACAAACACAAGAGAATATACATAAATATAGGTATGAAAAAAATGAAGTAAAAAATTAAGAAGAATAAAAAGTGCAGGACAGTATACTGTAGACTTAATAAATAATAATATAAGCAGGAATGTGCAAGAAGAATGTGCAGACAGGTTGTACAGGGTATATACATAGCAGCTATACGGATGGTGGAGAATAATGAATATCTTACTGATTATTAAATGGAGTCATGTTGATGTTATGAGACCGAGTTTGAGTTTAGGAGCCTGATGGCCTGCAGGAAGACGCTCCTCCTAAGTCTCTCAGTTTTTGACATCATGCTCCGGAAGCGCTTGCCAGATGGCAGTAAAATGAAAAGACGGTTACCGGGGTGATTTGAGGATTTTAGCAGCTCTGCTTTTGCAGCGTTTGAGGTAGATGTCCTGCAGAGAGGGGAGAGCAGACCCTGAGATGCGCTCAGCTAAGCGCACAACTCTCTGCAGGGCTTTGCAGTCCTAATTGGAGCTGTTCCAATTCTGAATCTCTTTAAAGTATGAAACAAGAAATCCCACTCAACTCTATCGAACCTCTTTTCAGCATCCATAGAGATAACTAACTCTGGGATCTTTTTATTGGGAGTAGAGTAAAGGATTTTCAAGAGACATCTGACGTTATGGAAAGAATGCCTATTTTTAATAAAACCAGTCTGGTCTGGTGGTAAGAGTGGTTCCAAACGATGAGCTAATATCTTAGCAAGCAGTTTCACATTTGCACACAGTAAAGAAATTGGACAATAATTACTACACTGGAGAGGGTCTTTGTCCTTTTTCAGAATTAGGGAAATTATGGCTTGGCGTAAGGTTTGGGGAAGGATACCAGAATTTGGGGTCAATTCGGGGTCAATAATAGGAGTGTCTAGAGAATTAAAAAAAACTTTCAAGATGAGATTCTTCAGTAGAATTTTCAGAGGTACACAAATAGCTATAGAAATCCCTAAATTGATCATTAATGTTAGAAGGATTGATTGTAGGACCGGAAGATGTATCAATTTGAGTAATATTATTCAGGTTGGAAGATTGACGTAGTTGGTGTGCGAGCAATTTACCTGGTTTGTCCCCACATTCATAATAGGTATAACAAAATTTGTGAAGAGCTTCATTTGCGTCACTCATTGCAAGCAAATCGAATTCAGCTTTTGTTGTAAGAATTTCATTAAACAAATCTGGGCTGGGCAAAACTGCCGCTCTGTATTGAAGCTCAGCCACAGACCTAGATAAAGACGATTTCCTCTCAGCAGCCCTTTTCCTCTGAAATTCAGAGAAAGATATAATTTCTCCTCTCAAAAAGGCTTTGCATGCTTCCCATATAGTAACAGCAGAAGTATCAGGGGTGACATTTGTAGAAATAAAAAGGTCGATCCGGTCATTAATAAGAGTTTTAAAAGTAAAAAAAGTTTTGACAGCAAAAAGACCTGGAAGTTGCCCCACCAGGAAGAGAGAGATCCACTGTAACTGCGGCATGATCCGAAATGACAATAGGATTGTAGGTACAGTCCCGGATGAGTGGAAGTAATTTGTTGTCAAAAAGAAAATAATCGATCTGAGAAAAAGTTTGGTGAACGGGTGAAAAAAAGGAAAACTGTTTTGCACTGGGATTAAAAGAACTCCAAACATCAGAGACTGCATATTGATCCATAAACAACTCAATAGTTTTTGAAGATTTAGATTGAGCACAGGGTTTTGATAAAGAGCAATCTAAAAGAGGATTCAGACAACAATTAACATCTCCACCTAAAATAAGTTGGCTAGAATTTAAATCAGGGAGAGGAAATAAGAAATTCTTGAAAAAAACCTAATTGTCCCAATTTGGTCCATATACATTCGCTAACACTAGACAACCCCCATTAATATGGCCTGTGATAATAATAAAGCATCAATCTGGGTCAGAGATGACCTTGGACACAGAAAGTGGGACTGACTTATGTATAAGAATAGCCACACCCTGTGACTTACTAGAAAAGGAAGAGTCCCTTTTGATGTGGTCTGCAATCGTAAGGTGAGTTTCTTGAATAAAAGCTATTTTGGTGTTTAAATGCTTCAAATTATTAAGAATTTTATTACGTTTATCCGGTGAATTGAGCCCTTTGACATTCCAGCTGGCGAACCTAAGTGAACCACTAGGTGGTGTAACACTTATCACTGAAGGCATAAAACCCTGTTGTGAGTGTATATAACCCCTCGTCACTTCCCGACTACAAGCCCTATACATATAACAACCATATACAGCTGAATGGACATTTGACAAGAAAATAAATAAATAGAAAAATAATAGGCTAACAATACACAAGTGTTAAGCGTATTAAACAGATCACATGTATAAGGAGCATATACATATGAAAAAACTATTTACGAAGGTCAAATAGTCTGCGGATATAGTAGGCTCCACAGTCGAAAGAAATGCAATATCAAAAGGACATCGTTCAGAAAAATAAATAAATCAAAATTAAACAACTACGATAGATAGCAATATACACCGGCAGTTGCCCTTTTAAGTGGCAGATGCGTTAAACTGCAATACAAAAACTTAATTAAGTAAACTAACATGAGCCATAGGAGAAGGGAGGAAAAATAAATAAATAAAAAAGAACACTGACCAGACCAATTTTGACAAAAATTTGTAACTTAAAGTCATTAAGATACTCAAGTCACTGGCCACGGTCCAAAGCTTCAATGTAAACTATTGTGCTGGTGTGTGTTCACGGTGTGTGTGTGTTCACTGCTGTGTGTGTGCACTTGGATGGGTAAATGCAGAGCACGAATTCCGAGTACGGGTCACCATACTTGGCTGTATATCACGTCACTTTCACTTTTCGCTTTCACTAAACTCTGAACGAAGTTGTTTGCTTCAGAAGCGGATAGCAACCACACTTTCTCACCGTTAGCACGTGTTGATGCGTAATCTGGCTGGGAAGAGGAGAGCAAGTTTGAGTCCGCGTTTGTAAAGTTCCGCCATGGCATCTTTTAACTCACCGCGCAGCTTCAGGACATCAGGACTGTAGTCTTCAAAGATCTGAATCGTGTTGCCTTGGTAGGTCAGGGCACCATTTTTATGGGACTCGCAAATAACCAAATCCTTCACCTGGTAACGATGGAATTGCAGAATGACCGGACGTGGTCTCTGCCCCGAAGCAGGGAGTGGGGATTCGGTGAGCTCTATCCAGCTCAGGCGGTAACGGCAAGATTTTATGGCCAAGAAGTTGGGAGAAGAAGGCCGTTGGATGTGGACCTTCAATGGACTCAGGTAGGCCCATGATGCGAACATTCTGCCGTCGGCTACGCCCCTCTAAGACCGAAACTTTAGCCCGCAGCCACTCGTTGTCCTTTCGGAGCCCAGAGCATGCAGCCTCTGAAAACATTTTTTTCAATATACATGTTGCCCCTTGATAATATTATTAGTAAATGACGACTGCTATGTTCATTATTACATCCAACAATAGAACACCTCAATCGCTTAATCAGAGACTTGTCTTGTCTTCCCCTGCACCGGAGTCGACGCAATGGTCAACTGATGACAGATCACTTAGGGAGGGTCTAAGGTAAGACGGCCTTGTCAATCAACTATTTTGGTAGGGGCCTGTGCAGAACTACGTCATTCTGACAGGAATCTCAGAACAGCCTGATTTGAGAGTGGGGATTTAAAAAAAGGGATTTAAAAAAACATTGAGTGGATTTTAATCATTATAGGATGGATGTGTACACACATTTCCAACACACATTCAAACATATGTTCAAACAACTTTAAAAGTGAATTTTGCATCCGATGACCCCTTCAAATTCAAAACCATATCACACTTATTTTCACATTATATTGGGCAGTGTTGTGCAAGTTACTTCCAAACTGTAATACATTATAGATTACTTGTTACTGATACTTAAAAATAATCCCTTACCATACAATATTACTGTCTCAGAATTGTAATGTGTTACATTACTCCTGTATTACTTTTGAGTTACTTTCACCGAAATAACTACAGAAGCAGAACTTAAAGGGATAGTTCACCCAAAAATGAAAATTCTGTCATCATTTACTCACCCTCAAGTAGTTCCAAACCGGTATGAATGTCTTTGCTCTGCAGAACTCAAAGGAAGATATTCTGAAGAATGTAGGAAACAGAGCAGTTCTGGGGCATCATTGACTTCCATAGTATTTTTTTCCCTACTATGGAAGTTAATGGTGCCCCAAAACAACCTGGTTACAAACTTTCTTCAAAATCTTCCGAAATCATGCCGCGTTTCCACTATTGGCCCAGTAGCCTCGAGGCACTCCTGTAAAACCCGCCCTAAACAAGCCTTCACTGGACTACGTCACACAATACACAGTTCCACCAGCGAGAGGGAGATTAAATAAATAAATCGCTAAACAAATATATCAGCAGCTGTCATTGTTTAGTCTTTAATTACAAACTTGGATACCACACATGGCTACTGACTGGCCACGAACAGGAAATAGAACCTACTTGCGGCATTTTTGATCCGTTAATGTCTCGCGGTTTTGCCGTGTTTTTTTTTTAACAATTACATTTCATCCACCAGAGAAACGGCCTCATGTGAAGCAACCCTAGGGGCAACACAGGGGAGGCCGCTGCCATGAGGCCTAAAAGCCTGCGGCAGGTTCCCACAGAGACATGGTGGCCTAGCTTGAAGCGGGCCAGACATGCTGTAAAATCGGGTATCCGGGCAGGAGCCAAACGGGCCTGCATCTGAACGGAATCCAAACGAACCCCTAGAAACACGGTTCGCTGAGATGGGAGGAGCACACTCTTCTTGGCGTTCATCCTGAGGCCAAGAGAATGGATGTGGCGGAGAACGGTATCCCTGTGACGACTTACTAGCTCCCTGGAGTGAGCCAGAATGAGCCAGTCGTCCAGATAGTTCAATACACGGATGCCCTGGAGCCTCAAAGGGGCCAGAGCAGCATCCATGCATTTCATAAACGTTCTCAGTGCCAAGGCCAGGCCGAAGGGCAGGACCTTGTATTGGTAAGCCTTCTCTCCAAAGGCAAACCGAAGGAACCTCCTGTGTCTCTGAACGACCTGGATGTGAAAGTACGCATCCTTTAGGTCAATAGTGACAAACCAGTCTCCTTCCTGGACCTGAGACATGATGTTCTTCATGGTCAGCATCTTGAACTTCCCTTTGTAAAGGGAAAAATTCAAACGCCGCAGGTCCAGAATGGGCCTCAAACCGCCGTCCCTCTTGGGGACGAGGAAGTAGCGGCTGAAGAACCCTCGTTCGATGTCCGACTGCGGTACTTCCTCTATCGCTCCTTTCTATAGGAGGGAGGAAAGTTCCAGGGGTAGAACAGAAGCCTTGGAGGCGCTGTTTACTACGGTCAGATGAACCCCGTCGAAACGGGGGGATTCTTCCCAAACTGAAGTTTGTAGCCGGACCGAATCATGTATAGATGGGGAGTGAAGTGCTGGACTGACAGGTGGCCGGCACGGGGTCCGTACACTGCAGGGGAGAACCGGCTGTGTCCCCTAACACGCGGCCCGCTGGCGGCGAAAGGACGGACTGAAGAGGGGGAAAGACGAATATGCCCCCCAACTGCCAGACCGATGAAAAATGAGGGTGAACTCGTTCTGCACACCAAGCCACGATGGGTGGTTGTGACAGATTTGAGTGAGGAGAGCGCGTTCGGGGCAGGCAGAAACGCTTCTGCGGTCTGACCTCGCCTCGTAACGATGAAGCGACTCTCCTCATTCCGACCCGAAGGTCAGGAACGACCCGGATTAACCGAAGCGGCAGGCCTGTTGGGCCACTTCAGGTTAACCCGTTTGCATGGGTGTTGGTGGGGAAAAGACCGGCCACGGGCTCCCCAAACCGTAGCTGGGGGAGGGTGCGTGGCCTGAGTTCCACCGCCGCCAGAAGGCTCCTTTCTGGGGAGCGATTGCTCTCTAGACACGGAAGAGGAGGGAGTGGAATAGTCCCTTGATCTCCTTGGCATGAACTGCTTGAGAGCAGCCGATTGCGTCTTGGCGGAGAGAATTCTCCACTAAGCTAACCGCTTCCCCGAACAGAGGTTTAGCCACAAATGGCGCACTGCGGCCACCGAACCCCCACGGCGCGTGCCGTGAGGCCAACCGCCATGGCGGTATAGCCCTGCTCCACAGAACCCACAAGGTCGGTGAAGTCAGCGGCCGCCGCGTTAGTAAGGAGGGAAGAAAAACAGCTGTTTCCAGGATCTGGAGATCTCCTGATGCAGATCACCGAAAAACGGCAGCTTCCTCCGCTCAGGCTTGGAATTTGCACCGCTAAGAAACCGCTCGTCGAGTTTCGAAGAGCGAGACTCGCGGGGCTCGTCGGGCCAATCCAGCGCGAGCTTCTCAGTGGCGCGCGAAAGCACGTCCACGAGCTTCGAATAGGCCGGTGAAGGCCGCGCCTCCTGACCGCTAAGCGGTAGTGCATCTGCTAAAGTAGGCCCGAAATCCTCGGAGTCAGGGGCTGCAGTTAGCAATATATCATCTAGCCTGAAGGAAAACGGTCACGCGCCCTCGGGCTAGAAAACAGATAATCATGCACGAATTCAACTGGTGAATTCGCGCGCACATGCTCGGGTGAGGGAGGGAGAGAAAAGGCGAGGCCTGTCTGCTCACTCTCCGTCTCCTCGAGCTCAACATCCGAACCCCGGGTCGCGGATTCACGAGAGGCAGCGGATTCACGCGGAGCCTCCGGAGCGCGACGGGGAAAATGGATGACTCCATTTCACACACCTCAAGCCGAGAGCGGAGGGCTATGAGACGGAGATTCTCACAAAATGACATTCAAATCCCATAAACCGCATGCGTAAACCCAAAACATATAATTTTCACTTATCTGTGTGGGTCATAGCGAGCGATGAAACGCGCGCACAGCGGTTGACAGCGGCGAAACTCCATGGCACTTCACCGCGAGGAGAACAAAGTTCCACTGAGGCAGTCGCTGAAGTGCAGATGGATGAATCGCGTCCGAAATATGCAGTTATAGGGCCAGAAAATTGCAACAACGAAGGGCAGTGTGACCGCTTCGTGAAGCAGAGAAATCTGAGGAGTGGGTGGCGCGTTCGCCAGTATGAGCTGACGACGTCATTGCGTCAGAGGAGGCGTCGCGCCACCAGCCAATGAATTGGCGTGATTCTATAGAGGCTTCAGACATTGGTCACGCAGAGGGATTGGTCACGCAGAGGGCGTTCCCAAAGCGTCAACGCAGCGTTGAGTTACCTATGATAGAGAACAAACATTTAGATGGCAAAAGTTCAGAAAAAGGGCTCAAATCACCTGGACAGAGCCAGGTTTCAGTGAGAAATAAAAAATCCAAGTTCCGTGAGGAGAACAAGTCACTTAAAATGAAAGTCTTGTTAGTTACCGATCTGGTGTTAATCAAAGTCATCCTTAAATGCAGAGGGTTTGAGGTAGATTCCTTGTGTTGCTTTGCCCGGGGTAAAGAATGAAGATGTTTCAAACACACTCCTCCATGATGAAAACGAGGAGAAAAGGCAGGAGAATATACACACCGGAGGCCGGGACCACCGCAGTCGGAACCAGGGGGATTATCCACTCCCGAATCGGATCCAGGGAGCGCCGGCGAACAACACGACCTTCAAAAACTCCATCCGAGCAGAAACGCTCTCTATGTTTCAGCAGCGCCAGCCTTAGCTTGACAGCAGTGCCACCCCGTTTTCCCCGGCGTCGCCTCCGCCTCCAAGCCGGCAAGGAGCAAGGCCAGCGGCGTAGATACCCAGGTATAGACGATAGTATGGGAGGAGGAGTATAATGAGAGCCATTCCGTATTAGCAGCGCATTTGTAGAAGCTTGTAGATTTAAAAGAGATGCCCGATCATATGTCAGTACCAGTGAGGCACAATGCAGCGGCTGGCAGATAAAACAAGTTAAAATAAACAAATAAACAAACAGCACATGGAGCGACAGACGGCAAGCCACACACATCGGCGCCATCATGAATCATCTTAGGCAAAGGTAGGCGATTGCCTTGGGCCCTCAAAAGCCAAGGGCCCACTAAAATGTTTTTCATATACGAGATACGCATTAAGTGCGGACACGCGAACGTCTGAGTGTCCGAGTTGAATGTGCTTCTTGTGTATCCTGCTTGTAGCAAATTAAAATATTATGCATCTGAAGCTGACTGCCGCGAGAGCGCAAGGTCTCTCTTTCCCAGCGCGCACACACCTTTCTCTCTCTCTTTCATATTCATCCCTTTGTCTGAAAACAGAAACAATAAAATATATAAATGAAAATATTTTAATTGAGAATTTAGCTGCACCAAATAGGCTACTACAGTATGTGGCACAGAGAGCCACACAAATGTAATAAAAATAATAAATGTACATTTTGCATGTTCAGAAGTGAGCTGACCTGTAGTGTGAAAATATAAACAGGTTTGTGTCAGTAAATCGCTCAGTGCAAATAAAGAGAAGTGATGGGAACCTGGTATTTATATGTTCTGTTTTCTTCATGTGCCTAGTAGACATGAACAAGTTCTTAGAAAAATATCTATGATCTTTGAAACATGTCTACTTTTCATGCTCTATGTTAACTATGGTTTCACTAATAATAAACATATATTACATAAAGCATCCATATTTGTCCATGCCCATGTTGGTTAGAGTATTAAAAACTTGAAAAGTATTAAATTAAGATACATTTAGAACAGATACAAATGTGCAATTAAGTTATTATTATGAGTATACGAGTTAACTCATGCCAATCATACAATTAATCGCAATGAAATATTTTAATCGATTGACAGCCCTAAATTAGAATTACTACAATTAAATGTAGGCTTATGCTGGTAACTCATCAGTGGACTTTCCTCATCAATATAGGCTATATTCTTTCACACTTTTCTCGTTCTCCCTAATTCAAGTTTTTATATGAATGAACCTCTGAAGGGAACCGATTGTCTTCAGAAAAGTTTTGATGGCATTTTCATTTTACCTGATAAAGTATAATTTATGAGCTGAGCGCTGCTTTTACAGCCGTTTCTGGGGAAACCACTATATTTCTGACGTTCCAAAAACAGCTTCCACTGGCAGAGAATGAATGTGCATTTTCAATAACCCAGTCTGCAGTTTTTGTTTAGACCAATGTGAAAAATACAAAAAAGAATTGTGAGGTTAATCATTTTTTATTTAGTTTGTTTTTTTGTTAAAACTCAAGTAAATCAATTGTTGATATAGGTAAATGTGTGCAAATGTAAAGGTCCATTAAGCCGACAAAAAGAAACCTCAAGGTTGATATAGGTAATGTGTGCCTATATTTGCCTGGGGCCCCTAATTTCCTAAATCCGCCCCTGCTGTATTGCATTACTTTTGTAACGCGTTACTCCCAACACTGATATTGGGCACCTAGAATCTGTGTGTTTCAAGCATCATTTGTGTTTGATGATGTAGCAGGGCATTCCAAAGGAACAAATATTATCAAGTGAAGTGAACTTCTACAGACATCTCATGCTGAGTTTGTAGGGAGTTGTGAAACTGCGTAGGGACCCTGTGAATTGTAACACGGCTTTAAACATTGATGCTCAGCAGCATTTGTGCTGTGAACACGGACACACAGTAGGCTATAGAAGCCACCAGTAAGCAACCTAGCAACTGCTTAAAACCGTGCTACAAACACTCAGAACACCTTGGAGACCCTAAGAAAAATTATAATTGCTACACTACAATAATTCATATCTATATTACTATAATTGTTATCTGCCACTCTTATTCCTCATTTCATAACAGCAGCTTTTATTAGGTTGTTCTTATCTAATGAGCATATTTAATTGCAGCAAGAATTTGTCTTGTGGTAGATTTGTTAGGTCACCAAGTCTGCTGCAGGACTGTGGGCTTTATGACCTCTATTCGTCATCCTTTCCTATCAAAATGCATGTTACGGATGCGAAAATCATGGTGTACTTTCAGATTTAAAACTTTGTAGGATGTTTTCGTTTACTTAGAGCTGTTTTACACACTGCATGAAAGCTAATTTTCAAAAATCCATGCTTTAACTGTTAACTAAATTTAAAGATAATAGCTAAGTGGACTCCCCTGTTTTGTGTGAACCCTTGGTGTTTCTAACTTGACTTGATCCTAATGATCTGAGTGGTCTATTAGGTTTATATTCAGTGAGCATATCTGCAATCTATTTAGGTCCTAGGACATTAAGTGATTTATAAACGAGTAAAAGTACTTTAGAATAAATCCTAAATGTAACTGGAAGCCAGTGTAAGGACCTGATGACTGATGTGATATGCTCAGATTTTCTGGTTCTCGAATCCTGGCAGCAGAGTTCTGGGTGCGCTGCAGCGGTCTAATGGTCTTCTTACGAAGGCCGGTGAGGAGACCATTACAATAATTCACCCTGCTGGTGATAAAGGCATGAAAAAGTTTCTCCAAGTCTTTACTGGAAACAAAACATCTAATTCTTGCAATGTTTTTTAGATGATAGTATGCTGATTTAGTTACTGCTTTGACCTGACTACTGAAACTAAGGTCTGTCTCCACTCTCCAGAATCACACCAATATTTTAACTTGATTTTTAGTTGTTTACCATCTAGAGTCAAGGTATGCATTCACCTTGAGGACGTCATCTTTGTTTCCAAATGCAATGACTTCAGTTTATTCCTTGTTTAACTGAAGAAAGCTCTGGCACATCCAACTGATAATTTCATCAATGCATTGGCTGAGGGAGTCAATGGGGCTATAGTCACTTGGAGATAAGGCTAGGTTAATCTGGGTATCATCAGCATAGGTAATGTGATTTGGGTTCTTTCTCATTATTTGACTTAGTGGGAGCATATACAGGCTAAACAAGAGCGGTGCAAGAATTGAGCCTTGTGGGACTCTGCATGTCATGGACGTCCACTGAGACTTATGCTCTCCTATACTCACATAATAACCTCTCCCTTCTAAGTATGACCTGAACCATTTGAGTACCATTCCAGAAAGCCCAACCCAGTTTTCCAGTCTCTCTAGAAGTATGTTATGGTAAACAGTGTCAAATGCTGCACTAAGATCTAGTAGTACAAGCACGGATATTTTGCCAGAATCAGAGTTTAAGCGAATATCATTTATATTATCTTAATGAGCGCTGTCTCTGTGCTGGCATTTGGTCGGACACCAGATTGAACATTTTCCAGGTATCCATTTGAGTTTAACTAGTTGTTCAGCTGATTAAAAACCTTTTCAATAATCTTACCAAGAAAGGAAGATTTGATATTTGTCTATAGTTGCTCAATATGGTGTTATCAAGATTGCACTTTTTCAGAAGGGGCTTAACAACTTGCAGTTTTCAGGGAGTTTGGAAAGCACTTTAAGTACACTTTAGGTACAAAGATGTACCTTTTGAAAAGATACCGTCCCAGTGACAGCTTTTGTACCATGTTTTTTTTTCAAGTCAACATAATAAGGTTTTGTGAAATGATTCTGATTCATTGTGTTTTGGTTTTAGTTTAGATGGCCATCTGATTGGCATTACGTACAACAGGAAATGACAGCATCATAACAAACATTACCTTCTGCTGCCTCCCTCTCATTCTCCTAACAATTTTGATGATAGGTAATAGGAACACACACACTTGCTTTAGTTAAACTGCATGTTTAATCTGTGGATATTTCAAAGATTAGATGTGTTAGAGTCATCGTGTTGCTGCATGACTTGAGGATGATGTAGCATCTTAAAGTGATTTTATGGGGATATTACTGACCGATGTAAAGTGGCTCAGTCTATGTGTGAGTTGGGAGATGGTTTGTTATTACTATGGCAACCAGCAGTTTAAGGCACAGCATTATCTGTAATATCAACAAACAACCAGTGAGCTGGTTAGTGTGTTCCTGTTATGTGCTTGAGGGCAATATTCATAAAACTAATCAAAACACATCTGTTAAACTGAATGAAAGCGGTGCTTCGAGCTGCCCTAATGGATGTTTAAAGGTTTAGAAATGTTTTTTCAAATTTCACCATAGCCAGCACCAATTTGCACAATACTTGAACTGTTTGAACCGGCGTACCTCAGAAAGCTTATATAAGGTGGGCCAATGATTTTCATAGTGCTGGATATGTGGAAGAAATTGTGGAATCCAGTCATAACAACTGAATGTTCTATAGGCCTATAAGGCAGAATGTCAGATTTATTAAAGCGTAAAATGTCTGCATGTTCTGTGTATCTCATGCAGTTTCATCTATTTCACACATGCTCTTGTTTTCAACATTTTACTATATGAAGATGCTCCTCGTAAACTTCGTCTCCAGAGATGCTCTGAGAGTCCCTTCACAGGCATTTCACCATTTCATTTAATGCAACACAGAAACTCAAAGGTCTTCACAACAACTCTCCAAAAAGAATATCTTCAAGAAATTGTAACAGAAAAATATTACTATTGTTCAGTAAAACATATTCTCAAAGCAACAAAAATGATAACAACAACAACAATACAATTTACATTGACATTATTCAACATTATTCTTAAGGAATATCACAATACGTTTTATATATGTTTTAATGTAAACAGCAAACCTCTTTTGTGTAGCAGTTTGTTTGCCAAATTACATTTGAATACTTTTTAAAAGATTATACCTTCATGTGATTTCCACTGTTTTTGATAAAAAAAAATATATTAAATCATAAAACTCAGAATCCAGAAAAAACTAAATTAGACTCACACTGAAATAGAATCAAATTGATTAGACATCTTTTTGGGGGGGTTGGTAAGATTTGTTATGTTTTAAAAAAAAGTATCTTATGCTCACCACGTCTGAATTTATTTGATCATACATGCAGTAAACAGTTCATGATACTTAAATTAAATGTTATCACAACTGCATAAAAATGCAGTAAAATTTCCTAAAAAATATTAAGCAGAACAACTACTAATTACATTTTAAGATATATTAAATCAGAAAAGAGATATTATATAATAATAATTAAATGATAATAATATTTATTATACAATATCTCTTTTCTGATTTAATATATCTTAAAATGTAATTAGTAGTTGTTCTGCTTAATATTTTTTAGGAAATTTTACTGCATTTTTATGCAGTTGTGATCACATTTAATTTAATGTAATTATTAAGTATTAAAAAGTATTCAATTCTTTTTTAATCTTACCGACCCCAAATGCTTGAACAGTGATGTACATACAATTATTTAACATATTTGGATAATATTTTTTTATTATTTACTATTAGTAGTAGTAGTAGTACTAAATAATAATTTTTAAATTGTACATTTATATATCACTTTCTTACACTTGCATTTTTAAGCTAGAGTCAGTTCTCTTCTCACTATTAATTATGTTTTGGTTTAAGGATGGGCAAGTAATTGTAGATCGGCAGTCACGGGCAACGTTTTTCCGGAACAGCAATTTGAATTCCCTATTGATATGTTCATATGGCCTATTACATGGCAAGGAGAAGGCTAAGCTTTCCTCTGCGTTATACATACTTAACCTCTGGGAGTAGCTGATGAAAAGGAATCTTCCTGAGGGTAAAAAACCTTCCTGAGGGTTTTCATCTCTACTTTTTCTTCTAGACCGCATGAGATTAAATGGAGACTTTTATTTAAATCTTCTCTTTCTGATAGAAAGACCCCAGTAATCTCACCAGCTTCAGAAAATATCTGAACAATGTCCCAAGCTGTGCCCTGATATGCCAAAATACCATAGTCTGTGATCAAAAGTCAGAGATCTCCATATATATTTATAAAATGTATTATTTATTAATACTTTAAATGAGTTGTATATTATATTTTCACTTGAATTTACATTTCAGTACTTTTTAAATTTGTACTAGTTTTTGCTGATGGTTTGAACATTTCTCTTTAGCTTCAATGTATCTTTAATGTAACACTGATATGAACTCCAATGTCGCTCCTTAACTGAGATGTTCAGTAAGTCTCTGAGGCTGTTTTATGTTTCTAGATTAACACATTTTGTAGTTTACGTCATCATTTGAGTATATTCATGGTTATATTTTCAAACTTTTCACCCGATTATTTTTTTGTCTCCTCAGTGATGCTTTGACGTTTGAAGGGCTTCCTGAGACCCGTACCACTGCCATGGTGGTGCGCTCTGACCTGTGGGGTACGGCTCAGCCGGTGTTTGAGTCCTGGCCAGCAGGCGGTGGCAGTCCTGTGGAGGAGCTGGATGTGAGGAGTTTCCTGGGCTCACTGGTGGAGGAGAACAGCACAGCGGAGAGATGTTATCGCTTTCACTCCCGCAGCAGCGTCTTGCAGGGCCTGCCTTTCGGAGGAGTCCCCACCGTCCTCGCCATCAACGTCGTTCTGTGGCTGGTACAACATATTAAAAAAGTTCTACAGCATTGTTTAGCTGCAGTTGCATGACATTAATTTACTTTCTTGATTTACCGAATAAGCGTTCAGTCTTTGCAAGATGTATAACGCCGACATATAACGCCATTGCATTATGGGCGTCCCGAGTTCGAATCCCGGCTCGAGGACCTTTCCTGATCCCACCTCCCTCTCTTTCTCCCACTTTGCTTCCTGTTTATTCTACACTATCCTATCTTAATAAAGGCAAAATTAAAAAATACATCTTAAAAAAGGAAAATGTCTATAAGATGCTTTTGATTTAGAATGGATGTAAAACTGACATCTTAAAGACGTTTATCAGATGTTTGTACACAGCAGATGCTTTCCAGATGAAGTAATCTTTAACAGACATCTTGCAGATGTATCTGTGTTATCTGGGAAGTCATATTTCTCCCCAAAATAAAAAGGAAAAAAGATAGCTTGCATAAAATTTAGCTCTAAAGTCCCACTACACCCATATTAAAAATTAAGTTCAAAAGTTTGGGGTCTGTTTTTTTATGTTTTATCTTACCAAGGCTGCATGTATTTGATAAAAAATGCAGTACTGTGAAATATAATTACAATTTAAAATAGCTAAATAACTGATTATGTGCTCAATAAACATTTATTATTATTATCAGTGATGAAAACAGCTTTAATATTTTTATTGAAAAGTCCAAAAGTCAACATTTCAGAATTATTTTCTGAACAAAATTCAGAACTTTTGATTGGAAATTGTAACAATTGTAATTTATTGGAGTTTTGTAACAATGTCTTTACTGTCATTTGTGATTAATTCAATGCATTTTTGCTTTTGAACTTTTGAATAGTAGTATATACACATTTGAATTCAACTCGACAACCACATCAGATTATTTTGATAATGAATTTTGTAAACTGCATCAACAGATGTATTGAAACCGTCAGACTCAAAAGAATGAATCTATTATGTAAATTATAAACAGCAGGAGTGGGGGTTTTTTCAGTTCTTTTTGGTGACATTTCTGGGGCAGAAACGACAACCCATTTAATCCCACCGGTCACAATAGTGACCGAAAATAAGGTTTTCATTTATAAAGCTCTAAAAACCTTAATGACTGATGTTTTAGTGCACTTCCGGCAAATATGGAAAAAATAAAGGGTCTCAATGAAATATGTGCAGTTTCACATGATTAGTGCAAATTGTCACATGACCAGAGCAGTTTATTTCCTGTTTGCACCTTGAAAAGATGATAACTGCATCAAAGCTCCAAAACAAAAGGCTAGTAAAGTATGTTAACATAAAGATATGACATAGATTTTTGGTACACATGATATTTAGGGTGTCTAGTATTAATATATGCATTTGCATATATTTAGTTTTGTTGAGTGTGGTCATAGAATGAGTAAACATGTTGATGGTCACAATAGTGACCGGTGGGATAACAGTGAACTTAGGTATACAATATAAATCCAATTACAGTTGTTAGAGAAAATGACAATAAAATGTTGAAATGACAAAATATTGCACTAAATTCAAAATTCAAAATGTACAAAAAATGTATAATAATGATGTTGTAATACTCATGGCATTAAAATTATATTTGATGTTATATTTTACAAAAATTTACAATTTTGAAATGCGGTGATGGTTGAATTTTTATTCATTTTTTATCTCAGTGCTCCTATCAATGTTGCATAAGGTTTTTTATGCATAATAGTGACCCTAGAATGTGATCAAACAGTTTAAAATAGCTGGTCTAAGATATATAAAAAAATGTATGACTGCAGATATATGTGATTTCAGTACACACATTATCCCAACAGTCACAATTGTGACCGAACATAAAACACAATTCTTCACACCCTTTTCCAAAAATAATTATTGATTATTTCAAAGGGTTACTTATGACACATCATTTGGACATTTTCATGTCTGGGAAAAAGGGTTAAGATCAAGTTGCTAACCAGCAACACAGGAAGCTCAATAGAGACCTGTAGCTTCCCAGCAGTCAGTGTTTTAAGTTGTCTTGTCGTTGACTCTTCCTTCCGGAGTCATTATGAACACAAGTGTGCGTGCAGACCTCACTGCCTGTTAGTTTCCAAGACAACCACTCACCTCGTCTTTCTCCGGACAAAGAAATGGCTAATTATTACTGCTGGCCAGGGGTCTGGTGAGTGTAAGTGCTTGCTTACACAAATAGTTCTTACTCTATTTATCAATAGCTTTGACACACATTTAAAGTGACGCAGTGACTTCTGGGTATATTCAGGATTATTCGCATTCTCCAAATGAGCATTAGATCAGGTTCACTGTGCACATCATTTACTAACATATGGGACATATAGTATATGTTAGTATATGTTAGTCCATGTACATATGCGATTATATATATATATATATATATATATATATATATATATATATATATATATATATATATATATCATTGTTTTTTTTTGTATTTTTTTTTTTTTTTTTTTAAGGCCACTCTAAAAACGCATTATGTATGCTGATAATACTGGTTTGGTGTCTCTGTATTTTAGTTCCTGCTGCTGATCTTCTCCTGTTTGAGGAAGGCAGCGTGGGACTATGGCCGCCTGGCTCTGCTTATGGAAAATGACAGGTATCATCTCAGAACTGTTGACTTTGAAGAATGCATTAAGATGTAAATAATTGAACAACTGTGTGTGGTGGTTGAGTGAACTGAATGCTTAGCAGGTCAGTGCGAGATCCTGGTGCCACCTGCTGGTTACACAGGACAATTTGGATCATGATGTTATATTATTGGTCTGATTATTTGGTGATTATTATATATTATCTTATATATAAATTAACAATATAAACTGTATGTATTTATACAACAGAGCCTCACATTGTGGCCACATTACCACCTCAGGTGTGCATTATTTTCTAATAATTCAATGACCCATCTTCAGTTATTCCTTTTATACATACATATATATATATATATATATATATATATATATATATATATATATATATATATATATATATATTAACATATAGAACAAATTACAAAATGTATATATATATATACACACACACACACACACACACACACACACACACACACACACACACACACACACACACACACACAAATATATATATACATTTTGTAATTTGTTCTTCTGCATTTCATTTTAAATTCCATTTCATTTGTATTTTGCTCATATTTTCAAGAGACATGTTTCTTCTTACAAATTTCAGCTCACACACACACACACACACACACACACACACACACACACACACACACACACACACACACACACACACACACACACACACACACACACACACACACACACACACACACACACACACACACACACACACACACACACACACACACACACACACACACACACACACACACACACACACACACAGTATCCCTGTGGGAGCAAGTGGGTGGAATTCAATCATAAATCTTAAGACTTCTGTTGCAGCAGCGCTGCTTTCTTCTGCATCAGCATGTAGCATTAAAGTCTTTGTTTATGTGAATGTGCAGCTGATTCTTAGGGAGTATATTTGCAAAGCATTGCATCAGGCTTTCACAGAAATAGCATTTTCACATTTGTATGCACTAGAATTTCACCTGCTCCTTTTCATTGCCTATAGTAGACCTGGGTGGAAATGCTTACAATTTTCTGATCTTGAGGCTAGTTTTGGATCTGGCATTGAGTTAAGGCTGAAAAAATGCTTTCAGGCATATCATTGATTGAATCTTGAGAGGGATGAAGGGACTAACAACATACTCTATTTACAGAAGACTATGGCTAGTTGTCACAAGGGTTATATCTTAGTGTGGTTTTGAATCAAAAGTTAATTTGCTTAAATGGTTGTTTTATGGTTAACTGGGTAACAGTTCGGATTATGCAACTCATATTCACTATTAACCAAGAGTTTTTCCTCAATAAACTCCTAACTTGCTGTGTACTAAGATAATTGTTGTAGTTATGTTTAGGCATTGGTAGGTTTAAGGGATCTAAAATATGGTCATACAGATTAAGGCATTAATATTTGCTTTACTAATAAACAGCCAATACGCTAGTAATAAAGTTTTACCCAAATGAACAAGTATAAAAGCACACATTCAAGCATTCATCAACTACTATACTGTAAAATGAAGGTTTTAACTGAAATGTTCTATTGTGTTCACAGGATGAAGGTAAGCGTCAGGTCGTGGCAAGTTATCACAAGCGTTTTATAGCTTGTAAATTATAAGATTAATTAAATTACATTTTGAATGTAAAATGTAAATGTTTGAATGTAAAAATATCTTTTACATTTTTGTTTTGTGTTCCAGTTGCTCTACTTTTTATTTTTGCTGAAAAGCTATTAAATAGCCTATAATACATTGATATAGAAATATCGAAGTTGGCTTTTGTATTTCGATGGAAGTTTATAATTCAAACAATATGTTATTGTGTGTGTTAAATTAACTGTATCTTTTTAGCTTTTTTGTAGCCAAGAGTTAGTACTTTATGAGAAACATTTAATAATATTCATTTTTGATATTAACATTTAAAGTATTAATACTATTTATAACATACAAAATATACCCATCTTGAAAAACATGTAGTAAAAACTGTGATAACTTGCCCCAGTCTGGTAAAATCCTACATAGAGTTCATAGAATTTTCTAACAGTGTGTGAAGTATTGTTTTAAGTGTTACCTGTCAATTTTATTGTTTGTCTTTGTTCTATAGCTTGACATCACTATTCTATGGAGAACAAAGTGAGAAAGAGAAAACCCCGTCAGAATCCAGCCCATCAGATTCAGAGACCAAGGACATGGTGAGAACCTTTTGTAAAAGAAAGAAAGAGACAAACAGCATCACAGACATTTAAGAACTGTTTGATCATGCAGAAACAGGATTTTTGCTAGAATTTAGTACATTTGGCAGTGCAAAAACCCACAGGGCCTTGTCTTTATCAATGACACCCCTGCCTAGAAACAAATAATAGCATGAGTACAACTAATAGATTGTGTTTTTAATGTCACTATCATCTTCACACAGTGATGTGAATTTACTACCGCTGAAACGTAAAGACATACAGAAGCACAAACAAAGTTCAATCTGTCGACGTGGATTATTACGGAGCGTCGCCCCAGGGCTGATGTCATATAAAATAGCATGTGCACTTAGACGCTATTTACTTTTATGCACACTATCTGTCCGTTTATATTCTGACCTCACTCTGTCTCCTTGTGTTTTATGTGCAATGACAGTTCAAGACATCACAGCCACGTTAAAGATATTGCATGCATTCTTATGACTTTTTCCACTTGTTATGCTATCCGCGTTCACTTAAAGGACAAATGATTCTGACAGATGCTATGCTAGCCAGACGCGCTCTTTTTATATATGCCAGACCGTTTTATGACACCGTTGTCTTCCCTCCCTCTCTTTATAGGGCTTCTGTTCCTGGCTCACATCTCTGTACCACATGAAGTAAGTGTGCAAGAAATGCAAGGTGATGTCATCAGCCAGCGTCCTGTTTGCTCATGTTATATCTCATTAAGAAAGGAAAACACAGGGTGAAGGTGGACCAGCACGTCTAACGTCTGGACACGCTCAAAAGCCTTTCAGAACCGTAAACCAGCCGCTAGTCTGTCTCCACTGTTGCAGAGATGTTATTTGGACGACTCAAATGGCATGTTGGTGCCATATTTAGCTGGTTCCTTTAAAAGCTTCTTGAACTCCCCGGCGACCAAGAGGCCTCGCTCTGTGTGAGGCGAGGACGGAGGGGTGTGTGTGTGTGTGTATGAGGACTCCTTGTAATCATAACAGCCCCCAACTTCCTCATGTATTTGTGTGGTCTTTTAAAAAGGCCGCCACATATATATTATTGACCGAAGTCAATAGAGACTCTCAACTCTCAAAGAGACTGTGTTTGCTGTTTAGTTCAACTAGTGCAGATCTAGAAAAAACTCATAGGTTTGATTCTTAGAGAATGCACATGGGTCAATAATATGTTCATGATTACATTTTTTTTTTATCTTTTACAAAGAAAGAAAAAAAATCTAGTTTAAAACATGTGCCACATGTTTGTTCTCATCAAGTTTTTCAAAATCACATAAAACCATCTCATGTTGGTTTCATGTGGTTTTGAAAAACTTGAATATACTACCATTCAAATGTTTGGGGTCGGTAAGATTTCTAAATGTTTTTGTCTTTTATGTTCATCAGAAATACAGTAAAAACAGTTATATTTTTAAATATTATTACAACTTAAAACTAATGTTTTCTGTTTTGAAACATTGCAAAATATGATTTATTCTTGTGATGGCAAAGCTGAATTTTCAGCAGCCATTATTCAGTCTTCAGCATTACATTATCCTTCAGAAATCATTTTAATATGCTGATTTGGTGCTAAAGAAACATTTCTTATTATTATAATATTGGAAACAGCTGTTGAATGTTTTTGTTGAAATTGTGATACATTTTTTCTGGATTCTTTGATAAATAGAAAGTTAGAAAATAACAGCATACTGACTTTTCTGATTTTCAAGAAAAGCCTCAATTTACTGATTCTAAAATGTCACGTGCTGTACTGGAACCATTAAGAAATAAAAGCATGAACACATTTTCTATTTCCCAAAAATATAAATATATTTTTTCAGTGTAAAAAGTATGTTTTACAAATATCATGAATAATTAATTACTTATTATTTGTTTTTTCGTTTGTTTTGTTTTGCTTTGTTTGTTTGTTTTGTGTTTAGTTTTGCTTTGCTTTGCTTTGTTTGCTTTGCTTTGCTTTGTTTTGCTTTGCTTTGTTTTTTGTTTTGCTTTGCTTTGCTTTGTTTTTTTTTGTTTTTTGTTTTGCTTTGTTTTTGTTTTGTTTTGCTTTGCTTTGCTTTGCTTTGCTTTGCTTTGCTTTGTTTTGTTTTGTTTTGTTTTGCTTTGTTTTGCTTTGCTTTTTTTTTGTTTTGTGTTTTGTTTGCTTTGTTTTGCTTTGTGTTTTGCTTTGCTTTGCTTTGCTTTGCTTTGCTTTGTTTTGTTTTGCTTTGCTTTGTTTTGCTTTGTTGCTTTGTTTTGCTTTGCTTTTTTGCTTTGCTTTGCTTTGTTTGCTTTGCTTTTTTGTTTTGTTTTGCTTTGCTTTGTTTTGCTTTGCTTTGCTTTTTTTTTTTTTTGTTTTTTTGCTTTGTTCTTTGCTTTGCTTTGTTTTTTTTGCTTTTCTTTTTTTTTTTTTTGTTCTTTCTTTCTTTTTCTTTGTTTTTTTTTTTTTTTTCAAAATACTTGGCTTTTTTATTCATTACAACATCAGGACAACTGAAAGTTAAATGATTTGTATGTTTGAACTGCATGTTCTTTGTATTTTTGTTTAAACGCATGGATATGATAAAAAAAAATGTGCATTAAGTTGTTGACCCACATACTGATGCATATATTAGTTTATTTTGGATAAATGTGTCTGCCAAATAAAAAACAAGTTTTTTTAAATACTTGTTTTGTTTATTCTTCCCATAGGGATGAAGAGATCCGCAGTAAATGTGGCATTGATGCGGTCACGTACCTGTCTTTCCAGCGTCACATCATCTTGCTCATGATGGTGGTGTGTTTGCTGTCGCTCACCATCATCTTGCCTGTCAACCTCTCTGGGAACCTCCTCGGTACCTCCACCAGATCCATAACTGCTTGGTTACTATTTACTCTAGTAGTGCTCAGGCATAAAGGATTCATGACAACAGACACAACACGTTTGGTATCCAGGAAAAGGCAGTAAACTTTAAAACAACATACATCAACATTACATCTTAATTCATCAGTGTGCTTGCACCTAAAAAAGACTCTTTAGAATAATTTAAAAAATAGTTTTGACAGATTGTTAGTGTTAGAGTGAATATATTCACCACTTTTCAAAAGTTTGAGGTCAGTAAGATTTATATTTTGAATAAATGCTGTTCTTTTAAAGGTTCTATTCCTCAAAGAACCCTGAAGTCCGGCGTCCAACAAAATATAACTGTTATTAACATTGATAATAATAAGAATAGTTTCTTGAGCAGCAAAGCAGCATATTAGATGATTTCTGAGAAATGGCTCCTGAAAATTCAGCTTTGCCATTACAGGAATAAATTATATTTTAAAACGTATCAAAATTGGAACAGTTATTTTAAATTATAATAATACTTAAGTATACCACTGTTTTATTGTATTTTTGGTAAACATAAGAGACAAAAACAACAAATCTATCTGACCGACCCCAAACTTTTGACGTCAATGTACATTTTCTGTTTTCACTTGGAGGGAATTCTGCAGAATGTATTAATACATGCTAAAATGTATTAAATGTTGCTGAAAGTTCTACAATTTAAAAAGGCAGAAAGTTGGGAGAATGTGTAACATTTGCGTCTGGTTTTGCGGATGCAGATTCCGTGTGGGCCTGTCGATGAATGACTTTATGAAAAGCCTGGGAAAACTCTTGAAGATGTAGAAGGGCTCAGTCTTAACCCTCCATTAGTGGACGTGTGTAAAAACATAATTCAGACCACCCTACAGTGTTTGAAGATGGTTGGGAGGCACGATAGAGGGTTTGAAGGGCCAAGTTAAATATGGGAAAGGCCTTGAGTTTCCACGCCACAAGAAGAGCATTGTGAAAAGCCACCAGCTTTACCTCTTGTTGTTTTCAGACTTTCAATACGCTTTTCATATGACTTTCATACGACCCTGGTGGCAGAAGTTTACTGTGGTCCTCTAAAAGTGTTAAATGTGGATGTGTGGTAGATCAGTTTGTGGTGCAGCTTCGGGGACGACTGGTTAAAAGAGGGTGGGGGTTTTGATGCTTACTGTCATCTCTATGCAACAATTTAACTCTGTATTTGTGAACTAAACCGGAATATTCACACATTTTTCATAGCAACCAAACCCAAAGCATAATGATTGAAGTGTAGTGAGTTTTAATTCCACATTCAGTACCACACATGCCTCAAATTACTTTGAGTTATATGTTTGATGCTGGTATGTGAGAAGAGCATGAAATATTACACAAGTTGTTTATTTCTATGCTTTTCAGGAGATAGCCCAGAGAATTTCGGCCGAACAACAGTGGTTAATGTCCCCGCACAGTAAGTTTGTTTTTTTATGATGATTGTAGACCTGAAAAGCATATATAGCCTTGTTGTGTATGAAGTTGTTGGCATGATCTTGATAACTTTCTTTTCTTCGTGCATTAGGAATATATTTCTGTGGCTGCACAGCATCTTTGCTCTGCTGTATTTTGTGATCACAGTACTATGTATGGCCCATCATTCCTCACGACTGGAATATAGAGAGGATGAGAAGGTTGGTACACAGCTGTATTCGTGCACATGTGTTATTACACCTCATTTCTGGTCCATAAGGGGCATTGCTTTTAACAGTGCTTACAAACCGAGCGAGGACATCTCATGAAAAACTGTTCAGATCTAAAATAGGCTTTATACTGTATATTCAGATATCTTTTAGAATTTTAAAATAAATAAATAAATACAATTTTATGAATAAGTATTTATTACTAATTATATTTGTATTTAAATTTAAAAGCAAACCTAAATTTTATGAAAAATAATTATTAATACATAATAAATAATTATTGGTAAAATTGTATAAATTATATGTAATTTATATATACATATATAAAGCCTATTTTTACATACATTAGATTTTTGGGTGAATTGTGATGTGCTTTCATTACAATTAAGCAATTTTCTTATTTCAGAAATGCTTTCCGATGTTTGTATGTCTGCAATTATCATTATTCGTAGTGTTTCTCATTAGATTCTCTATAAGGTAAAACAATAATGAAAATCAGCCTATCTGGACACCTATTTTATTTTTAACTATTGGTATTGTATTTTATTTTACATTAAAAACAATTAAAATTAAATGTACTGCAACAATATGATGTATAAATACTACAGTTTAAACTATTTCAATTATATATATATATATATATATATATATATATATATAATATATATATATACATTACAATTTTGACAATGGAGTGAAAAATGTGCTATTGACTTTAAAAGTTAAATAAAAGTTAGATGATAATTCATCGCACTCTTAAAATGTAAGATTCCAGAAGGGGGTTTTCACAGAGATGCCATAGAAGAACCGTTTGTAGTTCCCCAAAAAAAACTTTCAGTGAAAAAAAAAAAAAATTCTTACTGAGAAGTATATATTTTTTTAAATGTCCACTATAAAGAACCTTTTGTGCAATCAAAAGGTTCCATGGATTTTCAAGTTTCTTCATGGAACCATATATGCAAACAAAGAACCTTTATTTGTTTTAAATATGTAGTGTTCACCATAAAAATAAAACCTTTGATGTTGTTGAAATTGATCAAGTTTCTACCAAAAAACTCAACACTGTTGATTTGTTGGCTTGAAAGCATTGTATTTCTTCCAAAAATGCACTTTCTATCTTTCATTTTTGATTTATTATTACTGCAGGTGGCCCGAACTCTAATGATAACTTCAATTCCCAGAGAAATCTCTGATCCCGGCCTGATCACCAAACACCTGCAGTGAGTGAAGAGCACAGATCTGTTATCCACAGAATTACTATTGCTTGATATCCATATTTCAGCATATCTGATATAAAATGTCAACACAACTGAAGGCATTCAATTTCACTTATTTAAAAGCCAGTGTCTCTTCTATCTCCGAACAGTGAAGCCTACCCTAGCTGCACCATCACTGATATCCGGTTCTGCTTTGACATACAACAACTAATGAAGCTGGACTCAGAAAGGTCATTTGCGTTTTCACATCTCCTGCATGACACAGAGCTGAGTCTGCAAATATTGCATATTAAACCCTATTAAAACTATATCCCATACAGGCGAAAAGCAATGAAAGGAAGGCTGTACTTCACAACCAAAGCTCAGAAGGAAGGCAGGATCATGATAAAGACTCACCCTTGTGCACAGATCTTCTGCTGTGATTTGTGTGGCTTTGAACAGGTAAATGTCCCTCACATGGCCAGTATAGTTGTCAGAATGGATATAATTTTATATGTACAGATTGTATACATATAGAATGGCTGGTACTGCACCTCCTCATATTGGCCACTGGAGACCACCATACACCAACCGTCAGTCATGGACTGATACTGTGATACACATCTCTCATGTTTTATGTCATTGTCTTTTCGTCAGGTGGATGCAGAGCAGTATTACAGTGAACTGGAGGAGAAACTGACAGATGAGTTTAATGCAGAGAAGAACCGTATCTCTATGAAGAGGCTGGGCATTGCCTTTGTTACCTTCAGAGATGAGAGAATGACTGCAGTGTAAGTCACATGCATACATATCTGCTTATTGAGGTGATTATTGAGAATAAGCACCATTTGTCTAGAGATACTGTAAGCATAGGAATGAGTACCTACATTTAAGACTATGAAAGTATTTTTAATAAAAAGGTAGTTTATTAACATGGAGCACATTTGCTGATAGCTACAGTTGAGGTCAAAAGTTTACACCCCCCATCAGAATCTGCAAACTGTTAATTATTTTACCAAAATAAGAGGAGTCATAAAAAATGCATGTTATTGTTTATTTAGTACTGACCTGAATAAGATATTTCACATAAAAGATGTTTAGTCCACAAGATAAAATAATAGTTGAATTTATAAAAATGACCCCGTTCAAAAGTTTATTCTTATTCTAAGTTGATTCTTAATACTGTGTTCTTAGCTGAATGATACACAGCTGTGTTTTTTTTTGTAGTTTGTTTTTTTTAGTGATAGTTGTTCATGAGTCCCTTGTTTGTCCTGGACAGTTAAAATGCCTGCTGTTCTTCAGAAAAATCCTTCAGGTCCCACAAATGGGTTTTGGTCTTTGGTTTTCCAGCATTTTTCAACCCTTTCCAACAATGACTGTATGATTTTGAGATATATCACTGAGGACCACTGAGGGACTCATATGCAACTATTACAGAAGATTCAAACACTCACTGGTGCTCCAGAAGGAGAAAACATGTTATTTTCAAATAATATATATATATATAGGTTTTTTGTAATAAAAAATAAAATAAATAAGATCTTATTACCAAATCTGAAAATATTTACAGTTTGATACTTGGTACAGTCTGATCAGTCATCAGTTTGATTTCTGTCAGGTAATTTTTTTCTGACTGAGTTAAACAAATAAGTTTGAGGACTATCCGGTACAAAGTATAGATTTATCCCATGCTAATTATAAATACTGTTTCCTATCAAACAAGGTGAAACTTATATTATTAAAGGGATAGTTCACCCAAAAATAAGTTTATCATTTACTCACTCTCTTGTCATTCCAAACCCAAAATACTTTTATTCATCTTCAAAACATCTAAAAAAAAGGTATTTCGAATGGAATCTGTCAGATTTCTCTCCCTTCAATGAAAGTCCTGTTCAAACTTTTGCAACCTATAACAGCCTTTTTTTAGTATATAATAATAATAAACAAATGTATACATATAAAAACTGTTCATTCTGGTCCTTGTTTTTGTCTGGTCGATACAGTATGTTAAAAACCACATTATAGTAATTTACTAGTCTACTGAATAGACATGTATATTCACATGTTGTCTCGTGCCTTCTTGCTTAAATATATTTAAACTGTGTGCTCATGTTTCTGTAGTATTGTGAAAGACTACAGCCGAGCTCGCTGCCGCCACAGACCCCAGCAGTCCAGCATTACCACAGTGGTGCGGTCCCATCAGTGGGGTGTTTCTTACGCCCCAGGCCCTAATGACATCATCTGGTAAGTCGAAACGATAGCCACATCAAGAACTACTGTATATCTTGAAACAAAACAAAAAAAGTATAGGAATAACCACAGTGTTGTTTTTTCTTTCAATAAAATGATCTGGATTTACACTGTTTTATATGATGTTTTATTTAACGTTTACTAAGTATACAGTGATCTGCAAGCTGAAGTCATATATATTTTTTCATGACATGCTTTGTTCCAGACCATTACACTTGGATTTGAAGAGATGAAATTGGATTAATTAAGTCTCAATCTGAGTGTGTGCCTAGACAGCCACTGTGAAAGCCATTATATCTCTTACATAATATGTGTTGAGAATCATATATTGAGTGAGTGTGTGTGGGTGTTTGTGGTGGTGGTGGGGGTGGGGGGGGGGCAGTGTCAGCCTGTCTTTCTGCTCGACTGGACAAGTGTGTGTGTGTGTGTGTGTGTGTGTGTGTGTGTGTGTGTGTGTGTGTGTGTGTGTGTGTGTGTGTGTGTGTGTGTGTGTGTGTGTGTGTGTGTGTGTGTGTGTGTGTGTGTGTGTGTGTGTGTGTGTGTGTGTGTGTGTGTGTGTGTGTGTGTGTGTGTGTGTGTGTGTGTGTGTGTGTGTGTGTGTGTGTGTGTGTTTTCTGAATTTGGGACTTTCTTTTTTATGGATATAAGCTCTAATGTTGTAGCATGTTTGCTTCTTATTAAAACAATTTATTGAAGTGTGAATGTTTTCTAGTTCAGTGTAGCCCTTGAGTTCGATGTTTTGTACCACTGCATTTATAGAGAAAATGGTTTTGCAATTTTGGAAAATGATTCAGTGGAAACAATTACTTTTGAAAGGTATTTGTTTGCCTTTTATGTAAACCTCATTCTCATTGTTAAGCCTTTCATGTGCATTGCTATTACTTAAAGTGACAGTTCACCAAAAATGATATTTTTATTTTGTGAGACACAATATACGATACAAAAGAAGATATTTGTTTCTGTTCATATAATGAAATGTTCAAAACAACACTGGACCTCATTTACTATCATTATATGGGAAGAAATGTTAACAGTTTACAACAAGGTTTCAGTTTTTTTAACATTAAAGGAATAGTTCACCCAAAAATTAAAATTCTGTCAATAATTACTCACCCTTATGTCGTTCCACACCTGTAAGACCTTTCATCTTCAGAACACAAATTAAGACATTTTGGATGCATTCTGAGAGCTCTCTGGCCCTTCATAGATAGCAATGGAATTACATGATCAAGGCTCAGAAAAATTTCGAGGAGATTGTTAAAATAATCCGTGACAACCGTTCATCCATAATTTTACGAAGCTACGATAATGTTTGTGGGTGCAAAGAAAACAAAAACAACTTTATTCAACAATTTGTCTCCTCTGCATCACCTTAGCGGCATTTTAGAGAGTATCATATACGTAAACAACGCATGCTGTTCTGTGTCAGCAGCACCGTACGCGGATACGCTGTTTACGCTGTTCACGCTTTAATTTGAACATAAACAACATATCCGTGTACATACATTGCATATGTCATTACGTATGTGAAACTCTCCAAAATGGCGCTATGGATAATTTTAACGATCTCCTTGCTACGTTTCTGAGCCTTGATCGTGTAAGGATCCTTTCTGTCTATGGAGAGCTCTCAGAATGCATCAAAAATATCTTAATCTGTGCTCAGAAGATGAATGAAGGTCTTACGGGTTTGGAACTATATATATATATATACTTAACTATATATATAACAATATATATATATATATATATATAATACTTATATATATATATATATATATTGCTTTATGACCATGTAAGTATCAGCAACTGCATTAAATAGCATATTTTTGCTCCATCTGGCACCAAATTTAGCAGTTTTGTTCCCTCCTTGAGTTTCATATTTTTATTTATCATGCTATATGAGCTGTAAAAGCCTGATGTATAAAATATTATACTCAACAAAAACAACTTTTTTAGATTCTATTTAAAAAAAAAAAATAATTCAGACTATTATTTAATGTCAGGCTTTGCAGGGCCAAGAGTAGAAACTTGTCCATAGTCACCAATAAAACAAAATTATAATAAAATATATATATTTTTTTTTACTTTAACTGGCCTAAGCTTTCAGGTGGATTTCTGACACTTTTCTGGTTTTAGAAGGGTTTGGGGTAGTTTTGACCTGGAAGACCAGATGGCTGACTAGCTAAACCAGCTGAATAGCAGTTTGGTCAGTTTTAGAGACCAGCCTTTAGCCTGGGTTTTCCAGAAAAAACCTTCCTGTTTATATAATTGTAGCTGAACATCCCACTTATTCTTGGAGAGTGCACACTGTCTGTCCTGTAACTGTAGCTAAGACCTTGTCGTGTTGATTGGTGCCTGTGTTCATCCAGGGAAAATCTGTCAGTGTGCGGTTCTCGCTGGTGGCTCCGCTGCGTCCTGCTCAACATTCTGCTCTTCCTCTTGCTCTTCTTTCTCACAACCCCTGCTATCATCGTAAACACTATGGACAAGTTCAACGTCACTCGGCCAGTTGAAAGCTTAAGGGTCAGTGACCATCAAAGCCGTTTTATAACTGTCCGGCTGAATTACGCCACATTAGAATGCAAAATAAAACTGAAAGTGATTTTTTTTGTGTTGTTTTCGGAAGTTGAATGTTTTGAATTTGATCTTTTACTGTCTTCTACTGTCTAGAACCCAGTAATTACCCAGTTCATCCCCACCCTGCTCCTGTGGGCCTTTTCCATTCTCCTGCCCTTCATTGTGTACTATTCATCTTTTTTTGAGTACCACTGGACCAGGTATGAGGCTGTTTCCTCCGTCTGACTTTAAACTTTTCTAGTCTGTGTATAAATGTGAGAGAACTACAGGGAGGTCTTTTTACTCAATTATACATTAAAGTGAATGATGTGTACTGTAAATATAATTATACAAAATAATGATCGTGTTATTAACACAATAAAATGTTTTTTTATTATTAATTTAATGCAAACTTATTGCAATCGGTTACTAATATGATCCTAGTTATATGTTTAAAAAAATTTGATTAACATAATGCATCTGGATTATACATACCATTACAAAACTTGCGTTTGGTAAATTAAATTAAAGGTAGAATTGGCCATAAAAGGTACAAATAAATTTAAACTTATATGAAAAGATTAATTTCTATCACTGATGTGAACTGACCACACATAATATGAAGAATATAAAAAACTGCAGCTGTACACGGTAGTCAGATATCAGCACAATAACACACTCGGCAAAATATTGTCTGATTATCATTATCGAAAAAATCCCCCAAAATATCGAGATATCATATTTTTTCAACACCCCTAATCTACAGTGCATAACATCATCAAAAGATTCAGAGAAACTGGATAAATCTCTGTGCGTAAGAGACAAGTCCGAAGACCTTTGTTGGATGCCTGTGGTCTTCGGGCCCTCAGACGACACTGCTTCACTCATCAGCATGATTCTGTCATTGACATTACTAAATGGGCCCAGGAATACATCCAGAAGCCATTGTCGATAAACACAATCCGCCGTGCTATCTGCAGATGCCAACTAAAGCTCCATCATGCCAAAAGGAAGCCATTTGTGAACATGGTCCAGAAGCGCCGTCGTGTCCTGTGGGCCAAGCCTCGTTTAAAATTGACTGTTTCAAAGTGGAAAAATTTTCTATGGTCAGACGAGTCCAAATTTGACATTCTTGTTGGAAATCACGGACGCCGTGTGAGGGAGGGAGACCCTCCAGCGTGTTATCAGCGTTCAGTTCAAAAGCCAGCATCTCTGATGGTATGGGGGTGCATAAGTGCATACGGTATGGGCAGCTTGCATGTTTTGGAAGTCACTATGAATGCTGAAAGGTATATAAAGGTTTTAGAGCAACATATGCTCCCCTCCAGACGACGTGTATTTCAGCAGGACAATGCAAAACCACACACTGCAGCTATTACAACAGCATGGCTTCATAGTAGAAGAGTCTGGGTGCTGAATTGGCCTGCCTGCAGTCCAGATCTTTCACCTATAGAGAACATTTGGTGCATCATTAAACTAAAAATATGTCAAATACGACCACGAACTCTTCAGCAGCTGGAAACCTATATCAGGCAAGAATGGGACCAAATTCCAACCCCAAAACTCCAGAAACTCATAACCTTGATGCCCAGACGTCTTCAAACTGTTTTGAAAAGAAGAGGAGATGCTACACCATGGTAAACATGCCCCCATCCTATAGGCAGGCATCAAATTTGAAATGAGCTAATTTTGTTCATAAAATTTCTCAGTTTAAACATTTGCTATGTTATCTATGTTTTATTGTAAAAAATTAAATATTGCCTCATGTGATTTTAAATTCTTTTAGTTTTCATTTTATTCAAATTTTAAAAACATCCCATTTTCAGAATTCGGGTTGTAATATAAATTATATATATGTGTCACAATCTGCCTACTGTATAGGAGACGAAGGAGAATTAACAAACAGTCTTTATTCTTCAAATCTGGCAGGAACAGACACGTAGAGAGAGGACTGACGAACAATACCGGACACTAGACATAGAAAGACACAGGGCTTAAATAATCATAACTAAATTAGGAGATGGATGGGACACAGCTGGAAACAAATGATAACTAATTAGGAACAAACAAAAGCAGGAACAGGAAAAACCAAATAAGGACACAAAGGAAGAAACTAGGACAAGGAAGGCACATGGAGAGCAAAACAAAACACAAGACAGGACACAAGTCTGACATCATTCCCCCAGGAAGGCGCGTCCCACGCCGTACATCATCCAACAGGGAGAGGGGTGGGCGCTCTGGAGGCCTCAAGGGACAGGGTGACCGGACGGAAGGCCTCCAGAGCGGCACCCGTTCCAGGACCCACGGCGGAGCAGGGAGCTCGGGCGGCCATGGCAGATCAGCCTCAGAGGCCGTGGCCCCAGCCCCCACCCTAGCCTCTATGACTGGAGCCATACCACCCCCCCAAAAAAAAAAAAAAAATTGGGGAAACTTACGGGCTGAATTCGGCAAATGGAGCCCTTCCTGGGCTTAACGGGGAATCAGGAGCCTTCCCTGGGCTTAACTCTGAATCAGGAGACCTTCCTGGGCTTAACTGGGGGGCTTCCGAGGAGCTGGCACTGGAGGGTGCTCTGGAGGAGCAGGCACAACAGGACACTTTTGAGGAGCTGGCACTGGAGGGCGCTCTGGAGGAGAAGACACAGCAAAGTGCTTTCGAGGAGCTGGCACTGGAGCGTACTCAGGGGCTGGAGCCGACACGGGAGCGAGCTCTGGGGCTGGAGCTGACACAGGAGCGACCTCTGGGAATGGAGCCAACTCGAGAGCGAGCTCTGGGGCTGGAGCCGACACTCTCTTCCTATGCATTCTCCTCTTTAGGGCTGAGGAGAGGGAGATAACTGGCGGGCTTGACAGTAGAGAGGCCGGCGGGCTTGAGTCAGCGGTAGGTGGCGGGCTTGAGTCAGCGGCAGGCGGCAGGCTTGAGACAGTAGCGGCCTATGGGCTTGAGACAGCGGTGGCCCACAAACTTGATTTAGGAACGGCCGGCAGACTTGACTGAGGATCGACCTGCAGACTTGACTGGGAGACGGCCAGCATTTCTGGGCTGAGGACAGAGACGGTGCTGGGAGGAGATGGGTGGTCGGAACATTTAGCCGGGTATGTAGAGGGTCCTGGCGAGGGGTGAGCTGGCGATGCCCTGTGGTTTTCGAGAGGGAATGGATAATGATGTCTCTGAATCTCTTCTACTTCGAGACTTACACCATTTAAATAGAGGACATAATTAACCAATTTGATCAGGGAAAAACTGTACGTGGGAAGATCGCAGCCGATTACTTTATCATCCAGCCCTAGCCGAAAACGAACCAGCTCACCTGGTTGGAGAGCTCTAGAAACTCCTCTAGATACCTTTCCAACTCCCAACCACCCTACCGCAGACACCAAAGCCTGTCCTCAGCCACTGTCATCTTGTTAGGTCCGGTATTCTGTCACAATCTGCCTAATGTGTAGGAGACAAAGGAGTGCGGAGTAGGAGAATTAACAAACAGTCTTTATTCTTCGAATCAGGCAGGAACACACACGTAGAGAGAGGACTGATTAAAAATACTGGACGCTGGACATAGAAAGACACAGGGCTTAAATAATCAGAACTAAACGATGAGATGAATGGGACACATCTGGAAACAAATGATAACTAATTAGGACCAAACGAGAATATATAATAATATATTCAATATTTATTCTCTCTTATATATAATAATTAATTATTAATAATTATATATATATATATATATATATATATATAATATATATTAGCAGACTTTATGTCCTTTCTTGTGTTTTGTTTTGCTCCCCATGTGCCTTTCTTGCCCTAGTTTTTTCCTCTATGACCTTATTTTGTTTTTCCCTGTTCCTTTTCTTGTTTGGTCCTAATTAGTTATCATTTGATAATATAATTTAATTATATAATAATATCTAATTATAATTAATAATATAATTAATTTAAATGTAATAATATAAATTAAATTGTTAATATAATAATATATATTATATTTAATATATATATATTTATTTATTAGTAATTTAGCAGACACTTTTATCCAAAGCGACTTGCAAATGAGGACATTATAGAAGCATACATATATATATATATATATATATACATATATATATATATATAATCTAGATGTTAAAATAAAACTAATATATTCTAGTATATATATTAGAAATGTCAAAATAATTTGTTTCAAACAGCCTACTCATTTTCATTTTTTTATATTTTCTCTTTAATATAGGTTTAACATTTAAATTGAAAAATTGAAGGCAGTAAAAATATTACCATAATGCATTAAAAAATAAGGTAAATATATTATTATTAACATTAAAATAGTGAGCATGTGATTTTCTAGCATTGCGGTAATGAGAATTGGGGGAAGGTGTTGCTTGATTCATAACTATGCATATTGTACTCACATTTATAATAAATTCATGAAGCAGCTTCAGCTTAAGTTATTTTTCCCCTTCCTGATATATTTAAGAAGACATTCCTCACACATACACATTTATCAACAGATACTTAAATGGAATTGTTCATTAAAAAATGAAACTTCTGTCATAATTTTCTCATCCTCAAGTCATTTCAAGCCTATATGCTTGTTTTGGTTTGCATTGACTCGCATTATATGTCAAAAATAAATAAATAAACAAATTAAAAAGCTCAAAGACATGAATCAAAATAAGTCATGCAATAAGTCATACAAAACTTACATGATTTTTATAAAAAGATATGGTGTCCCAATGAGCAGTATAATTTTGTGCTATCTGTAGTTGTATTTGCAAAGCAGCTTAAATCTATTCCATAAACATGTTCATATCAGCGCACAAACATATTGCATAACTGCAGAACAACCCCCAACCCAGTCTCCCACCCACCCATGCACAACACGTTTACATGATGTCCCTCTCTCTTGCTCTCTCCGCTTGCCTCTCCAGGCTTGTTGTCATAGTGATCACAACAAGGGAATAATCATATGCACTCTGGTAGCGTCTTTCACAGTCACATTATAGTTCATGTGGATCAAACGCTCTGTATTGTGCAACTGCAGAACCTGCAGCACTTGAGTATCTGTTGTATTTCCACTGGAAACACTGATTATTAATGCACAACATAAAATCTAATTGTAATATATACTTAATACAGTTACATTGTTTAACCATGAAATATGTCACTTGAGGCAAGAATTGTGTTTTCTGTTGACTTTAACCACAAACAGTCTGTCTAGTAGGAGAATTGGTGTGAAAATTGAAGAGAAAGAAAAAATAATGTAAAAAACAAAACAAAAAAAGGGTTATATATATATATATATATCTAGTTGTTTCGGTTCAGGTGAAATTAGTTGAATTTTCTTATTATGTGTGTCTCTTTCAGGTCCGGTGAGAATCAGGTCACCATGCACAAATGCTTTTTACTGCTTGTCTTCATGGTAATCATTCTACCATCACTGGGTCTATCCAGGTAAACATTCTATAATCTGAAATACAGTAATACAGTATTATAGGCTATAATAACATGTCAATAAAAGCCCTTGAAACAAAAATACAGCTTTTGGGTAATATACTGTTTTTTGAAACATGTCATTTTGTCTCAAAATAAAAATGTTCCTTTATATACAGTACTATATATATGTATGTGGGTCAATGATAAACAATAATGTCCCAATTGTGCCAACTTTTGTTTTTGTAAAGAATTTCAGTCTTTTAATGAGGCTACTTTATTTTTTACAATCCCCAGACAGTTACACCACCTATACATGTTTGAATTAGATCCCCATAAAAATAACAAAATGAATTTTATCTCAAAAACTGAAAACATATTTATAATAGAAGATTCAGTTTTTTACGAACTTCATTTTTAAAATGTTTCATTTATAGCAAGCATTTGTTTTAACTTACACAACATAAAACGTACTCGTTTACTGTCATCGGTTCCCTGAGATACGGAACGAGTACTGCGTCTTGTCTAAAGACGCTACGGGGAAAAGCCTTTTTTCATTCTGACTGAAGCCTTATTCAATCACGCAGTGAAACTGCACGGCCATTGGTTCGTGCAGTGTGTTAAAAACGAACCAATAGCTTGGCAGCGGAGCTGCACGAGCCTATGGCGACGGAACCCGCCAAAGCCTGCCAGAATGGGCGGAGCCATCTGCTAAATAAGCGGCCATTTCGCCATAGGAACTAAGGTTTCTTCGACTGAAGCGACGTCGAGAGTCGTGCAGCTATCCAGCTTAGGAAGTACGCAGTACTCGTTCTGTATCTCAGGGAACCGAGGTTACGATAGTAACCGAGTACGATTCCTGTCGATACTCCACTTCGTACAGCGTCTTGTCTAAAGATGCTACGGGAACCCAGTTCAATCACGCCGTGCTAGTAGAGGAAAGACTCAATTTATACCACCTCAAGCATTCAATGCTCAAGGGAAGCATAACAATGATTCCAAGGCTAAAGTGGGCTAGACTCAAGGTCACACCCGGTCTGGATAATCGTTCCAGAACTTCTTGCATTTTTACACCCTGGGACGAAACATACAAGTAATCAATCAGAGAGCTTGAAGGTTCCCATGCATAGAAAGTGCCATTAAGCAGAGAGGACTCTGGCCTGTAAGGCCGGTACGTCCAGGTTATAAAACCTAGCAAATGTGGAAGGCGAGGCCCAGCTGGCCGCCGCACAGATCTCTGTAATAGACACAGCGCTAGACCACGCCCACAATGAGACGATGCCTCTTGTGGAATGGGCTCGTACTCCGATGGGGCATTGTAGGCCCAAGGACGAGTACACTAGCGTAACAACATCCACAATCCATTTGGAAAGCCTCTGCTTCGTAGAGTTGTTCTGACCTCCTAAAGGGGGCGGAATGCTCAAAATAAATTCTCAAGGCTCTGACAGGGCAGAGCAAGGATAACTCTCTGTCCTCATCAGAGGGAGGAAGCGCAGAGAGCATGATGACCTGAGCTCTGAATGGAGTGGAAAGCACTTTGGGCACATAACCCTGCCTTGGTTTCAGGACGACCTTGGAGTCATTAGGCCGAATTCCAGGCAGGCAGGGCTAGTGGAGAGCGCCTGCAGGTCTCTTACTCGCTTGACCGACGCTAGTGCTAAGAGCAGAGCAGTCTTTAGCAACAGTGACCGAAGGGTAGTGGACTGTAGCGGTTCAAAGGAAGGGCCCTTCAGGGCCCTCAACACTGTGGGCAAGTCCCATATAGGGACTGTGAGGCACTTGGCACCCCTCAAGGAGCGGACAACCGAAGTGTTCCTGCCCAGCGATTGACCTGTTATATGAGCGTGTGAGGCCGCTATAGCTGCTTCGGAGACCTTGAGTGTGGACGGGAACATCCTTTATCCAGCAATTCTTGCAGGAAGGACAGAACCACCGATAAATCAGAGGTAGATGGGTTTTCACCTCGGTCTAGGCACCACGTGGAGAACACAGACCATTTAAGGGCATAGAGGCATCTCGTAGACAGTGCTCTAGCCTCAGAAATTGTATTTAGCACGCTCTTTGAGAAGCTCGCGGGCTTCTGTCGAGCGGCCAAATGTGCAGGGCCCACAGATCGGGCAGAGTGTGCCAAATTTTCCTGTTCGCTTGAGACAGGAGGTCCCATCTCAGAGAGTCAGCTCTGACAACCAAGGTTGATTCTTCCACAGGGGGGCCACCAAGAGGAGAACTGTTCCCAGGAACAATATTCGTTGGCTGGGAGTCAGCTTGCTTTTGGCGAAGTTGACCCTGAGTCCCAGGTGCTCTAGTTTGCTGAGGAGGAGGGTTCTGTGCAATAAAATCTCCACCTCTGACTGGGCCAGAACGAGCCAGTCATCGAGGTCATTGAGAATGCGGACTCCCATCTGTCTCAGAGGGGAAAGAGTCCATGCACTTCGTAAAAGTGTGGGGGGCCAGAGACAGTCCAAAAGGAAGGACCGTGTACTGATAAGCCACTCCCTCGAAGGCGAATCTCAAGAATCGTCTGTGATGGGGGGGCTATCTGAACGTGAAAGTATGCGTCTTTCAGGTCTAGAGAAAAGTACCAGTCCCCTGGCCAAATTTGCGCGGGGATCAATGTGTTTCAATGTGATCAGCCTGAACGATCTCTTCATGAGGGCGCAATTTAGGCATCTGAGATCGAGGATGGGCCGGAGGCCACCATCCTTCTTGGGGACGAGAAAGTAACGGCTGTAGAAGCCTGACTCGCTCTGAGCTGGAGGAACTCTTTCTATTGCTCCTTTTTCCAGCAGGATCATCACTTCTGAGCATAGAACGTGGGCGTTCTCGCTTTGCACTGAGGTGGAGACCACGCTGCTGAAGTGCGGGGGGTCTTCGAGCGAATTGGAGTGAATAACCTCATTTTATAATCCCATAACCCACTCTGACACTCTGGGGATGGCCTGCCGGGCCTCGGCCTGCGTGGCGAGTGGTTGGATAAACTCGAGTGGCCGGCTGTACGGGGCAGGGCACTCGTGAGGCATGGAAGAGGAAGTTTGCTCTCTTTCTGAGAAAGTTTGTGTTTTATTTTTCCCACTATAACAGCGGGCGGTTGCTTGGGCACTTTTACGGGCACTATTTTTGGAACAAACTTATCTCCCTCCGCACCCGGGGCTGAACGGGGTGATAAGAGGCTCCAGAGAGGCGTTCTGTGCCTCAGTGAAGCGTTCAGCAAATCCTTTGACCACCAGTCCAAAGAGACCACTGGGGGAAATCGGGGCATCAAGGAAGGGAACCTTTTCTGCATTCTTGATCTCCGTCAGCGTGAGCCACAGGTGGTGCTCGAGCACCACTAGGCTGGCCATGGACCTGCTGATCGCCTGGGCGGTGGTCTTGGTGGCGCGCAATGCCAGGTCTGTAGCACTTCTCAGCTCCCTGAGAGTCGCAGGAAGGCTCAGACTCGTCCATGGAAGAGAGGAGTTGAGCCTGAAAAATCCCAGGAGGACCACCATAGAGTGGAGCGCCGAAGCCGCCTGTCCAGCAGAAGCGTAGGAGCGTCCAGCTAGCGCTGCAGTGGTCCTGCACGGCTTAGACGGGAGGGCGGCCTTTGCCTTCCAGCCGATAGCAGAGGGCGGACAGAGATGCGCGGCCACTGATTCGTCTAGAGGAGGCATCTTCTCGTACCCCTTTTCTTCAGTGCCGTTGACCGTGGTGAGGGCGGATGAAGCGGAAGTACGGAGTCGAGCGGAGTAGGGGGAGCACCATGATCTCGTGAGCTCATCGTGAACTTCAGGGAAGAACAGCGAGGATCGCTGACGAGGGGCCTGATGACATGCTGTCATCATTCAGCTCTTCGTCACTTCCCCCAAACGAGACCAGATCGCTCGCGCTAGCAGATGGACCCTGGTCAGGCTGAGAAAAGAGAACAGGAGAAACCTCTCTGTGTGGCGAGAGCGAGGCACGCTGAGCCAACATGAGCTCACTCTCAGCCATGCACTGAGATCCTCTGCCCCGCTGTTTTTTCCTCACAAGTCCCTGCGAGGAAGAAAACGGGAGCTTGCGAGGGGCGGAGTCGCTTTCTGAAAAGAAAGCTAACCGCGAGTGCAGAGAGGCGAGACTGATGTTCTCGCAGTGAGAACAATCAGATCTAGCGAGCGCGGCATCCTAATGGGATTTCCCCAAACAGGACACGCACTCCCTGTGGCCGTCATCGGCATGCAGGGGGACCTGCATGAACCGCAATAACGGCGCGGCATTTGCAACAACGCCATTTGCTTTTTTTAGAAATATGCGTGAGCTTTGCCGGATGGCTGCGGGACCGGAACTGCTGTAGTGCTGATGGCGCTGAGAAGACGGCGGATTCAGCAGAGCAGAGATCGCTGTGGCTAATTTTACACAATGATTACAAAATTTTTCTTGTTTTAAAAAAGGTTTCCATTTAATGAAAAAATATCCTTATTTGTAAGTTTTTTTCCTTCTGGGGCCTGAAATAGAGGAATTTTGGTCAATATTGATAATTAAACAATATTTTGCTGAATGTGCTTTTGTGCTGGCACTTTGGCTGGTTTAGGTCTGTTATGGATAAATAAATATGATAATAAACCACCAGTAGGTAGCATCAAGTCCCAGTTTTAATAAATTACTTACTGAATCATTCATATGAAACAATTAGTTCAAAATGGCTGATTCAATACAAACGAAACATGGACCGTTGAATCACTGGCCCACTCGATTCGTTCAAAAATTGATTCATTTACGAAATGAAACACTGTGTTGCTCTACACTGTTGTAAAAAAATGAATAGCTCATTTGTGCTTGCGACCTCGCGCACATGTGTTGATATGCAGAAAAGTACATTTCTTGTGCCATGAATATAAAAACTTAAAAACTCATACATGGGTATTTTTTGTTGCTGGAATTATAAGGGCATTCTAACTGTATTCTAATGGGCTTCATCGCGCATGAATGCTTTTGGGCTATCAAGACGTGTTTTTTGTTATTTTCAAAATTGTATAATCTCAGCTCTTCTATCGTCTCTCAGTCCCTCACAGCCACACATACATTATGTCAGGAGAATGTCTTTAAATTTTAATCAAGGAAAAATCATACCTTCTCTTGTCTTCTTTTTAAAGAACTTCAAAATTTGCACTTTAACCATTTTGTGTGAAAAGGGACAAAAATGCTTCTGCTTGTGCGCAGCTTGTTACAGTGCCAAGTTCTGATTGGACAACCGCCGTTATTTAGTTCGTAAATGATGATCATAAGTAGAGAATTTTAACATTTCATGTGCATGATAAGTTTTACGTAATACACAAATTTAATCATCCAAAAGGGAATGGTAAGGGGGGATGGTGGTTTTACAGAGGGGATGCTTTTTGACATTTTTTTCGACCAGGGGGATGCCATCCCCCCGCATCCCCCCTCAATTCGAGCCCTGCCTATAAATCTCCTTAAAACCAGTTTGTAAAAAGGAACTGAACAAATGGCTGAGATATTGGCATTAATAAAGTTTAAAGTGTACAAATACTTTTGATAGCCACTGTATATATAATGTACATTATTATACATTATATATCTTCTTGTCTGCTCCCCAGCCTGGATTTGTTCTTCAGGTGGCTCTTTGACATCCACTTCCTAGATGAAACAGATGTAAAGTTTCAGTAAGTTGCCTAAATCTACAGCTGTTGGTTAATTTAATTAGAACTGCAAGATGCAAAATTTGTTAAGACCTACATCCACTTTGTTTTATCCCCTCAGATGTGTGTTTTTGCCTGATAACGGAGCTTTTTTTGTGAACTACGTGATCACGTCCAGTCTGATCGGAACAGTTATGGAGCTTCTGCGTATTCCTGCTCTTCTGGTGTACTCTCTTCGCATTTGCTTTGCCAAATCTAAAGCTGAACGCATCCACGTTAAAAGAGTGAGTGAGTCCATAGAGTGAATAGCGTATGAAGTCTCTTATAGCTGAAGACTTTGTTTATTTTATCTTATCAAATGTAGTAAAAACAGTAAATTACAACAATTTAAAATAACTGTTGTCTATTTAATATATCTGTGATAGCAAAACTGAATTTTCAGCATCATTACCGCAGTCTTCAGTGCCACATGAACCTTCAAAAAACATTGTAATATGATAATTTGCTTCTAAATAAACATTTAATATTATAAAGGCTGAAAAGTTTTGCTGCTTAATATTGTTTGATAAATATGTGACCCTGGACCACAAAACCAGTCATAAGGGTCAATTTTTTTAAATTGAGATTTATACATCATCTGAAAGCTGAAAAAAATATTTGTTATGATAGGACTATTTGACTGAGATACAACTATTTGAACATCTGGAATCTGAGGGTGCAAAAAAATCTAAATACTGAGAAAATTGCCTTTAAAGTTGTCCATATGAAGTTCTTAACAATGCATATTACAATGCATAATGCATATTATGCAAGTTCTGATATATTTACATTTATGCATTTAGCAGACGCTTTTATCCAAAGCGACTTATTATTCAGGCTATACATTTTTTTTTTGTCAGTATGTGTTCCCTGGGAATCGAACCCACAAGTAGGATGTAGGAACCCACTATTTACAGTAGGATATTTACTAAATATCTTCATGGAACATGATCTTTACTTAATATCCAAATGATTTTTGGCATAAAAGAAAAATCAATAATTTTGACCCATGCAGTGTATTTTTGGCTATTGCTACAAATATACCCCAGCGACTTAAGACTGGTTCTGTGGTCCAGGGTCACATATAAAGTTAAAAACAACAGCATTTATTTGAAAAAGATTTTTAGTTGTGTAACAATGTAAAGATCTTGACTGTCACTTTTGATCAACTGAATGCAACCTTGCTGAATAGAAGTATTAATTTATTTTAAAAAATATAAATAAAATGTGAACATTTCTGTATGTAGTATGTATATGTAAAATTATACTTACGAGTAAGTAAAGTTATACTGTATATATAGTAATTGTCTAGAACCCCCCCCCCCCATACAAAAATTAACAATAGTTCTTCATTAACATTCTTATTCACATTTATTTCATTCAAAATGCATTCACCGATTAACTAAAGAAGAATATTTAGCTCTTTTCCATACAAAGACTGTTCATAGTGATTTGTCAAGCACCCGAAATAGCAGTAAATACACTAACAACCTGTTTCTCCATTCTCATCCTCAGAGTCAGGCCTACGAGTTTCAGTTTGGTCTTGAATATGCCTGGACCATGTGCATATTTTCAGTCAGTATGACCTACAGCATCACCTGCCCCATCATTGTACCTTTTGGTGAGTCTTCGTAATTTACCGTTTTTTATTTTACAACAAACAGACTTTTCTTTTAGTACTTCTTTTTACGCTCCCCAATTTCCTCTTTCCTCCCAATTTGCACTCAAATCCATTCATCTATCGTCTCCACTGCGCCATTTGTGTGGTGTTTTTTTTTTCCTCTCATTTTCTCTGTTCCTTTTTACTCACAGCTCTCTTTTTTCTTTCTGTCAGTGTTGATTTATACCTTCCTGCGTGTTCTAGTACCTCGTTCCCGTCCTCAGTCAGTGTGTGGGCGTCTGAGCCATATCTCCAACAGCATCTCAGTATCACGGTTTGACATGGCCGCTAGGTGCGAACCCGCTTAGTCTTCCAGACGCTCCGACCCGTCTAGCCGAGATCCAGACGCCCACTCCATGCCTGTTCTGTCACCAATACACACCATGACTGTTTATTTACTATAGACTGACATCCATCATCATGATTTTTCATTTGGCAACTTGCACTCACATGTGGTCTATGTAAACAGGTAAATATATAAATATTATACCTGTGCAACAAGGTCAGGAACACTTCATACAAAATGACTTTACCTGCAAAGCATTGCTACTTAGCCATCAGAAAAGCACTTTTAAAAATGACAATGTAATTTAGAAGGATCAAAGTTTATTTGATAACTCCAGCTCTGGTCATTTTGCAGGGTTGCTGTACCTTGTGCTGAAGCATATGGTAGATCGCTATAATATCTACTATGCCTATTTACCCACAAAGCTCAGCCAACGGATCCATTCGGCCGCCATCAATCAAGTGGTGGTGGCGCCCATTCTCTGCATGTTCTGGCTGCTGTTCTTCTCTGTGCTCAGACTGGGTAAGTTCACACAGAAATGTCATGCCTAATCAAATATATGGGGCCTGTTCCTCCTCAGATTACAATAACAAGAAATTGCATTAAAAACACTACCTATCAATTTCTCCATTCTCTGTCCTACGAGTTTCAGTTTGGTCTTGAGTATGTCTGGCTGGACCATGTGCATATTTTCAGATACTGTAGTTGAATCTGTTATTTTCTATACAATTTTGTAAGTACCAGGTTATGCTTGCATTAAATGTTTTTCTTTGTTTAAAATATAACCAAACCAAATAGATAAATAAAAAAAACATGATTCACTGGGGCGGTACCTTTTAAAAAGAGACATTTTGTACCTAAAGGGTACCTTTTGAAAAGGTACCGCCCCAGTGACATCTTTTGTACCTTTATTTCTGAAAATGTTCCAAATAAATCCAAGGCTTTTCTATCAGATTATAAAAGAAATGCCAATTAAAAACATTACTAGAATGACTGAACTATGTATGAAAACTAAATGCTCTAATGCCGACATTAGAATGTGTTCACGTTTTACTGTAGAATACATGTTCACTTGGAGTCAAGAAGACAGTCACTCCAAGACCCAGACCAGACCCCTTAAGACCCCAGCTTGGAACAAGACTAGACCACTCCAGGCCTAAATCCAGACCAATATCTAAGCACCAATGCTCAGATTCAGACTGTCAATTTACAATGAACTAGAAAGGAGAAAATGTGGAAATTATTACATCATACATTTTAAAATGCTAAGCCACTTTGACAGTAGCTAATTAGAGTCATGAAAATCCTTGCAAAATCTCTGTAATGGTGAAGATACTTTGCTGACCATTGCCTGAGGTCATTTCAGTTTTTTGGGGGAAATTGCAGTCAAGACTGTGGTCTTGTCTAAGTACATATAAAAAAGTACATTTCCAGAACCAGACCCAAAACCAAGAGACTAATGAGACCCAGATCAAGGCCATGTTTATGTGGTCTTGAGAGATCTTAAGACCAAGACCACAAGATCAGATCTCCTGCTCTGTCCAATATAAAAGCAAAACCTCATGGTTTATCTCTTGTGCAGGTCCAATGCAGCCCATCAGTCTGTTCACTTTCATAACTCTCTTGTGCTGTATTGGCTTCTCCTGCTTTGGCTTCTGTCTGAAAAAACTACGATCTGACAGATCAACAAGCTATCAGGTCAGTGATTAAACCTTGATCTTGATGACTTGTAGAAACAGGGGGCATAAGTGAATATCTAGGTTATATTTCACACCAAAACGTCAGGGAAAAAAGTTATTCTTTATGATTTATAATTTGTTGCAGTGTGACATTATTGTAATGACAGTTGAACACATTTTCAGAAATTAACAAGGACATGGGGGCATTACATTTACATTATATGATATAGTTAAGCAATATCACACAAGTAGTGTTTTTAACAGCTATTGTATATTGATTCAATACAACAGTTAAACAAATTTTAGACACACTTATTGAGGATATTTCATGAAAATTGCCACAGCAAAACCATTGTGCATTTCCAATCGGCACAAAGTGGTGTTTTGTTACTAAATAAATCTGTGCTTTTAAATGAATCAGTTGGGTGAATGATTCAACGACCCATTCATAAAGATGTCACTTGCTTCATTCCTGAACAATTTATATCACCTATTAGCACCCAGGGCCATGATTCTGATTCACAGGAAGCACATGACCTAAAATTATAAAGATATAGCTATACCTTGAATGCAGTGTCACTTTGTTATTTGCAGTTGGCTTATCTATGTTTCATACATGAATACTCCCATAGTTATGTTTGAAAAACAGGAAAGTTTATGATTGTTACCTTAACAACTAGATACATTTGTCAACAGTGCAGCATTGAAAACACTGAAATGAATTTATGGGCTTTGAAAATAAGCTCTCAAAGATGATTTATTTAGGAAAATATTATCTTCAGGCAAATTAAAACTGATTGCTAATTTGTTTTGTTGCAGATGTCCGATCAGACGACAGAAGGAGGCTTCACTGATGCGGAAAGAAGCACCGTTTCCACCACAACCACAGCTAATGTACCTGCTCATCCTGTCATAGCTCATTTCATTCATCACACTCTCATTTCAAGTCCTCTTTATGAAATTAATTTGTCTCTCTCCTCTCATCTCCTCTAAGGCTTCCACTCACCGTGTCAAAAGCACTTCACATGTAGCATGTTGTATAAACAAAAAAAGAAGCTCTTAAGATAATGACACTCTTGCTGTCCACCTACTCACCTCTCGTTCTTTCTCTCCTCAGCTTTTTATAGCCTCCATCTTGCTGGAGCCAGAGCTGAGCCTGACTCCCATGCCCTCTCCGGCCCACCAGAGCTACGGCACCATGGGGAACAACCAGAGTTCAGTGCGTGATGCCGAAAGGGTGGAGGAGGAGAAGGATCTGGAGGAAACTTTGGAGACTGAACTCAAGGATGAGCCAGATCCCAGCTGCCCAAGCCCTCTTATGGGCAGTCCTGTGCGTTTCCAGTGACCAACCTGCCCCAGGTTCCCACTCCCTAACGCTCAAGCCCCATGCCTAATCCTAGCTAGTGGCTGATAAAGAGGCACTATGCTGCAAAATGTTTCCTCTACAACCTAAAAGACAACAAATTGCGGCCATCCAAGGCAAACTGCTTCGAAAAGCTTGTTAGGAATTCACTGGCTTGGCGGTTTTAGTTCTGAGGACTTTGATGAGCTTTCAAAGAGGTATCTGAAGTGGATAAAAGCAAAGATCTGTCAAAGAACGAGACCAGCCACTTCTCTTGCTCGGACTATGCTTTCTACTTTCTTCTGTATTTTTATTTTCTCTCTAATGACGTTAATGGGTGTCTGGTGGTTTGGTTGACTGAGGCTTGGAACATTGTATTTCGACAGATTTTTCGATGTACTTTTTATGCAAAGTCTCATTGTATAGCTCCAAAGAGTTGAGACATCCCAATCTTTTTTGCTTATTATTAATCCTTTTGTTGTTGTTGCACTTTGTGCTTATTATTGTTATTTTTTTCAGTATTTGTATTTTAGCAATGGTACGTAATTGTGCAACATTATTCTGAGAGCGCATTGTTTTCATGTGTTTACTATTATTAGACTATTATTAACACCCTCAACCTTTATTGCAGTGTGCGCCAGAGTCAATCGCTCCCAGTTATTGTTTGTTTTGCAGTGACAATAGCAGTTGTGTTGTGCATACTGCAGGTCAATTGGCACTACAGTAGATTTCAAAGTCAATGAGGCACTCATTCCATAATTTGTTTGTTTTTTTCTTTCCTGTGAAGTTCAATCAGTTGTTTAGAGATGTGAGGACATTCGAAATTGAGCTTTTCACTGACTAATATACAGTCTAATTTAGCAGACTTCACTTAATGAACTGAAAATAAAATCTGTGCAAAAACAGGAAAAAAAAGGCAACAAACAGAGATGTTAAAGGAATGATCAGAAACACTTAAGCTCTGTTGGTATAAATTTAACTCGCTCAGTTTCTACAGTAATGCATTTACAATATGGTCTATGGAGCATTACAGAGGTATTAAAGCTCAAAAAAATATTTTATATTAGTGCTCCAGACAAATAAATAAACACTGACTTATAAAATTAAACATTGTCTTTTTTTGGCCAACAAATTGTGTAATTCCCATATGTTGAGACATTTTCATTGAGTTCATACCTTCCTAATTCAGCATTTAATACCAGTTATTATAAACTGTTATATAAACTATGATTTGTTTTAATAGTTGTATTTAGTCATAATATTATTCTGCTTTGTAAAAATGACTCGCGGTTCAGTGAGGAGTCAGTTGGTAGAGGGAGTCAACTTGGTAGCGGCTCTGAACAATTTCCTGACTTATTCAAATAGTAATTCATGAGCGAACTCGAGACTGTTACGTGAATCTTTTTGACTTAAAGAACTGATTCACAATAGTCATTTTGTTACAAATCGGACATCCCGCTCTTTGTTGCGTCACGTGCATGAAATATTAGCGCGCGTTCTAAGGATTTTCTGACAAAACCACATTGGGCGCGGTCTTTCACAGCTTGATTTTACATTGTTGTTGTGCATTTTAGTCTCCGTCTAGAGGCCTGTATAGTGTGTTATTTGAACTGTAAGTCATTTTAGGTTTACATCATCCAAAAGATGAAAAATTAAGATCAGGCAAGGTAAGCGGGTTTACATTTTGTGGTTTTATAATTGAAACATCATGTATTTTAACATCTATTCTGGTGTACATTTATTACTATAAATACATTTTTTTGTTTGTTTTTACAAACTAAGGGATGAGTTGAATTTGCTGATGGAGCTTGTGTTGAAATCAGAACATTCCTTTAGGAATCATCAAATCCACGAGATATGTTCGTAAAATCTTCATAAAGTCTTCAATTCCAGAGTCTCCAACTGCATGTTGTTTAACTCTGTCACATGCTCAAACCAGCCTACAGCTGTCTTTAGATCCGTTAAGTGTTGCTCTGGCTTCTGTAACACTTTAATTTTCTTAGTAAATTTTGTATTCTTGGTCTTTGCTGCTAGTGGTTCTAGGACTGGAAGGGAAGGGGTGGGTGGAGGGTTTTCTTGCCAAACTGAATGTAAATGAGTTGTGATTTGTGCCGTGCTCTTTTGCTGTGCCTTGAAGAAACAGATCTTAAGAAGTAAACAGAAAAAAATGTTATGTCTGACAATCCAGCATGACCTGCAATATGCTGCATGGACTACAGAGCAAAATAAGACAAAGAAGCTAAATTCTAAAGCGCATTCCACCAATGAATCAATCAGGTGAGAGATTCCTAGCAAATTTTAAACTGACTTAGCCTCGAAACATACTCTGAGCAAATTGATTTTGATTTCTTAAATGTGTCAGACCAATGTTTATAATAACGCTGAAATCTGTTACATTGCATGTTGTCTTCTACAGTCCTTTTTACTCTTTCAGGTCAACTGTCATGACGAAGCAGCAGTTTGAGCAAGTTAATTGCTTGCACGCTAAACATATTCAACAAGGCAAATTCATTGACCACATATTTGCGTCTGCATACTTGTGGAAAACTATGTTTCTTGCCATACTGTTCAAAAGTAAACAATTTCATCACAATCACATCAAATTCACACTAATTATCATTGGTTTCTAAGTATCTATGAGATACACAAACATATGCAAACACTCTTACGTCAATGTCTTCAATACCTACCTGATAAACTGCTCTTGTGAGATACTTTTTATATTTACTTTTTTCTGTTTGTATTCGCAAGCTGTTGGTGTATACAACTGTGTTTTCGTTATTCAGTGTTGGTTTACGGAATGTGGCTTGAGGTGCCATGTCATGTGACGGGGCGCTTATGAAACAGTAAATTGCTGCACATTGTTACATTGCAGCAGCACAGCTCATAAGGGTATAAAACTAAATTTACAAAAACTTTATGCTGTCAAGAAGTGTCTTTATTTCATCGATTTATATATACAGGTACATGTCAAAAATAGTCTCTCAGTTTGGTTCACTAGGCTACACAATCATGGGGAAGACTGCTGATCTGACAGTTGTCCAGAAGACAACCATTGACACCCTTCACAAGGAGGGTAAGCCACAAACATTCATTGCCAAAGAAGCTGGCTGTTCACAGAGTGCTGTATCCAAGCATGTTAACAGAAAGTTGAGTGGAAGGAAAAGGTGTGGAAGAAAAAGATGCACAACCAACCGAGAGAACTGCAGCCTTATGAGGATTGTCAAGCAAAATCGATTCAAGAATTTGGGTGAACTTCACAAGGAATGGACTGAGGCTGGGGTCAAGGCACCAAGAGCCACCACACACAGACGTGTCAAGGAATTTGGCTACAGTTGTCGTCAGAGGCATCTTACCTGGGCTAAGAAGAAGAAGAACTGGACTGTTACCCAGTGGTCCAAAGTCCTCTTTTCAGATGAGAGCAAGTTTTGTATTTAATTTTGAAACCAAGGTCCTAGAGTCTGGAGGAAGGGTGGAGAAGCTCATAGCACAAGTTGCTTGAAGTCCAGTGTTAAGTTTCCACAGTCTGTGATGATTTGGGGTGCAGTCATCTGCTGATGTTGGTCCCTTGTGTTTTTTGAAAACCAATGTCCCTGCACCCGTTTACCAATACATTTTGGAACACTTCATGCTTCCTTCTGCTGACCAGCATTTTTAAAGCTGCTAATATCATTTTTCAGCAGGATTTGGCACCTGCCCACACTGCCAAAAGCACCAAAAGTTGATTAAATGACCAACTTGGTGTTGGTGTGGTTGACTGGCCAGCAAACTCACCAGACCTGAACCCCATAGAAAATCTATGGGGTATTGTCAAGAGGAAAATGAGAAGCAAGAGACCAAAAAATGCAGATGAGCTGCAGGCCAATGTCAAAGAAACCTGGGCTTCCATACCACCTCAGCAGTGCCACAAACTGATCACCTCCATGCCACGCCGATTTGATGCAGTAATTAAAGCAAAAGTAGCCCCTACCAAGTATTGAGTACATATACAGTAAATGAACATACTTTCCAGAAGGCCAACAATTCACTAAAAATGTTTTTTTTTATTGGTCTTATGAATTATTCTAATTTGTTGAGATAGTGAATTGGTGGGTTTTTGTTAAATGTGAGCCAAAATAATCACAATTAAAATAACCAAAGACTTAAACTACTTCAGTCTGTGTGCATTGAATTTATTTAATACACGAGTTTCACAATTTGAGTTGAATTACTGAAATAAATGAACTTTTCCACGACATTCTAATTTATTGAGATGCACCTGTATATTAACATTTAACTAATTCCTAGCCTAACTAGTCCTGCACTGTTTATGCTAACTTCAACTGGAGTGTTTTTTATGAATCTATGAAAATACTTTTTGTGCACAAAGAAAACAAAAATAATGACTTCAACAATTAATGTATTCAACAATTGTTTTTTATGAATCTATGAAAATACTTTTTGTGCACAAAGAAAACAAAAATAATGACTTCAACAATTAATGTATTCAACAATTTCTTCTCTTCTGTGTCAGTCTTCGACGTGTTCTCGAGAGTAGCACGACACATTGCATGTGCATTCCTCTGCTTTCAAAGCTCGCGGAAGTAGAAAGCCTGAAATTGGGATAAGACCTACAGTACTTTAAAGGAGGTACCAGTCCTAATATAGAGACATGGGGACTGGGCATTCAGGATACCTCAGGATCCATTAAGGTACCCATGGTGATCTTGATATAATGGGCAAGCACAAAACATTTTATTTAGAAAAAAAACATTTCATTTTGTGCAGCAGTCTCAAAAACATTTTTTTTCAGACAAGTGTTCTTCAGACTCAGTCTCAGAAAATGAAACATCGCCCCTTAATTAAATCTCATGCTGTGCCTGAAGACAGGCAGTGGTCACTTGACTGGTCAATGTTTGAAAACTGCCAATTATGTTTTTCCTGCACACTAGATGTCATTACCATGTGTTATGTGTGTGTATGCGTGTGTGTTATGAGACACCACTGCAGCACAACAACTGAAGCCGCACATGAGAAATGCTTCCAAAAAGTAGGACATGCACACTCAATCATAATAGAGCCGAATAAAATGGGGACTCTTGATGTTCTGCTTCACTGAGCTTCTACACAGCCAGGATCTCAGTTATGGAAGTTTCCATTTCTATATGAAAAGTGCAATATGTTGAGTATTGCTGAGCAGATGCTTTTGGAAATATGAAATAACCCATAAAAATGAAAGATATTTTGATATTTAATTGATTTGCCCTTTGAATCGCTGTGAATGTCCATCCACAAGCAGTTTTTGGTTTGTTTAGGGTATTCAGTGGTTTTTGTCTAAGCTATTATTTTCCTTTCTTTTGCAGAACTGGCAGGAATATCTAACAGAAGGCCAAAATGTGGATACATCTAAATCTCTAAACATTTTTCCAGAAGTAACAACCGGGAGACAGAAACATTCTATGATTCTATACTGGGCTGTTGGTTTGTGCCACTGCTGGTCTGTATGCATGTGCTGAGATGTGCTTATGCAAGGACACTGAGCCCAACCACGTGTCCATCCATGCAAACATTCAGATAAAAATGGCTTACCAAATGGTTAGAGATAGATAGATGCCTCCAGAGTGGAGAAAAAAAACCTTGGGAGAAACCAGGCTCAGTCGGCGGGCCAGTTCTCTTCTGGCCAGACGAATCAGCAGTTTGTTCCATCTGCAGCAAAGTCAGATTGTAAGTCTTTTCCCTATTGCTGTCTAGGTGATGGTGTCCTCACTGGGGATCTGTCTCTGGGGCTTATCTAGGTGTCCTGGACTCCGATGATGTTCAGGGCTATAGAGGTCGTCTCTAGGTGCTGATCCACCATCTGATCTGGATACGGACTGGATCTGGTGACTGCAGTGATCATCTGGGCTGGATACAGACCAGATTGAGTGGCTGCGGTGACCTCGGAATAAGAACGAAACAGACTAATATTAGTGTAGATGTCAATCTACTTATAATGTAACAAGTACATTGTGTGTTATGGGAAGTGTTCAAGGTTCCAGTTGACCTAATTAATGCAGCCTAAAAATCATTTAACGGATTTGAATATTAGAAGTGTATTAGTGTGTACGCCAGGTTAAAAAGATGGGTCTTTAATCTAGATTTAAACTAACAGAGTGTGTCTGCCTCCCAAACAGTGTTAAGTAGATTGTTCCACAGTTTGGGCGCTAAATAGAAAATGGATCTAACGTTCGCAGTTGACAAAAAGTACACCTAGGTTCCTGACTGATGAGGAAGAATCGACAGAGCAGCCATCAAGTGTTAGACAGTGTTCTAGGTTATTACTTGTGGGGGTTTTAGGTCTGATAATTAACACCTCTGGGTTTTTTTTTCAGAATTTAGCAGTAAGAAATTACTCGTTATCCAGTTTTTTATATCGACTATGCATTCCATAAGTTTCTCAATTTGGTGTGTTTCACCGAGCCGCAAAAAAAATATAGAGCTGAGTATCATCAGCATGACAGTGAAAGCTAACCCCGTGTTTCCTGATGATATTTCCCAAGGGTAACATGTAAAGCGTGAAAAGTAATGGCCCTAGTCCTGAGCCTTGTGGTACTCCATACTGCACTTGTGATCGATATGATACCTCTTCATTCACTGCTACGATTTGCTGGAGGTCAGATAAGTACGATTTGAACCATGCTAATGCACTTCCACTAATGCCAACAAAGTTTTCAAATATATTCAAAAGAATGTTGTGATCGATAGTGTTGAATGCAGTGCTAAGATCCAGTATCACTATTAGAGAGATACAACCATGATCGGATGATAAGAGCAGGTCATTTGTCACTCTAATGAGAGCAGACCTATGAGATGGTCTAAATCCTGACTGGAAATCCTCACAGATATTATTTTTCTCTAAGAAGGAATATAATTGTGAGGATACTACCTTTTCTAGTATTATTGACAGAAAATGGAGATTCGAGATCGGTCTGTAGTTAACTAGATATTTGGGGGTCAATTTGTGTTTTTTTTTAATGAGAGGCTTAATAACAGCCAATTTAAAGGTTTTGGGGACATATCTTAATTACAATGACGAATTAATAATAGCCAAAAAAGGATCTATGACTTCTGGAAGCACCTCTTTAGTAGTTTAGATGGAATAGGGTCTAACATAGGGTCTAACGTTGGTTTAGCTGACTTAAAAGGTTTATACAATTCTTCCTCTCCTTTAGTAGAGAATGAGTGGAATTGTTCCTCAGGGGATCTACAGTTTGATGTGATACTGTTGCTGACAGCTGCATAGTTACAATTTAATCTCTAATATTGTCGATTTTGGAAGTAAAATAGTTCATAAAGTCATTACTGCTGTGCTGTTGGGCAATGTCAACACCTGTTGATGCTTTATTTTTTGTTAGTTTTGCCACTGTATTGAAAAAATTCCTGGGCTCATGTTTGTTTTCTTCTAAAAGAGACAAACAGTAATCAAATCTAGCCGTTTTTAATGCTTCTCTGTAGGATAGGCTACTTTCCCGCCAAGCAATACGAAATACCTCTAGTAAAAAAAGCACTAGCTACGTGTACTGTGCTAGATTAACTGAGACTTGTCATGACACTTCTTTACTGTTGCTCTCTTGATGGTCTGATTGCTTCTGTTATTCTCCTCATTTGTACGTCGCTTTCGATAAAAGCGTCTGCTAAATGATTAAATGTAAATGTAGTTTAGTTTTCCTCCTGCTGCACTCGTATATGCTCATATGCTGAGGAATTGAAATACATCAGGAAGTTTACTTACAAAGCAGTCTTTTGTGGTAGAATTGATGATTCTACGATACTTGTAACAAGGCGTTGAATTTACAATTACAATTATTTACCTTCCTGGTAAAATAATTAATAAAAAAAAATATATATATATATAATAAAATCACCCACAATTAAAACTTTATCTGCAGCCAGCACTAACTCTAATAGAAAATCACCAAATTCCATCTAAACTTTTACTAAAGTCTGCATGGTGCCCTGGTGGCCTGTATACAGTAGCCAGTACAAACATCATGGGGGATTTATCATTAATACTTTTTTCTCTAGATGATGTTATATGAAGCACCATTACTTCAAATGAGTTATACTTAAAGCCTGTCTTCTGAGAAATACTGAGAATATTGCTATAAACTGTAGCAACACCTCCCCCTTTGCCTTTTTGACGGCTCATTTTTATAACAGTAATCTTCGGGGGTAGACTCGTTTAAAATAATGTAAATAAAACAATTATGTATTCATCTGGTTTTAGCCAGGTTTCTGTCAAAGAGAGCACATCTAGTTTATGATCAGTTATCATATCATTTAGAAAAAGCACTTTCGTAGAAAGGGACCTGATACTCAATAAGCCAAGCTTTATCATTTGTTTCTCTGTGTCATATACATTTTTAATTTGTTGAACATCAATGAAGTTGTTACTCATAAATTTGTTTGGACGTTTTTTGTATTTTCTAGTTCGGGTAACAGACAGTCTCTATAGTGGGATATCTAGGTGAAAGGGTCTCTATGTGCTGAGAATTAACTGACTTATGTGACATGAGGCGGCTAGCAGATGGTCGGTTATCTCTAAGACTATGTGCCATAGTTCTAGAGAGAAGAGTGGCATCACCCCAGGAGGGATGAAGACCATCTCTTTTCAACAGGTCAGGTCTGCCCCCAAAACTCGTCCAATTGTTTATAAAACCTATGTTATTCTGCGGACACCACTTAAGCATCCAGCCATTGAGTGACAACAGTCTGATATGAATCTCATCACCCCGGTAAGCAGGGAGGGGATACCAGAGCATATTACAGTGTCTGACATCATATTTGCAAGTTCCCACACCTCTTTAACATTATTTATTTTTTTGTGATCTCCGACTGGAGAAGTTGAACATCATTAGTTACATTTATTTACAAGACACCATTTTAATCTTCATTAAAATGTGCAGCATCCACTTGTTATAAAACGCCACCACACACCAGCAATAGACAGAGTAATGAAGCCAATCAGTTGAGTGATATTTTTTGGATTAGATCTTTATGTCTCTGGATATGGTGGCTGGTGTCTCTATTTTCATAGTTAGATCTAGAGCACTTTCATCAGGTTTTTCAGCCTCATTCTGTTTGTTATTAGGCTTCACCCAGGTGCTCTTTTTTATTATGCATGACCGGTATCTACAGCCCTCACATTCTTACTATCATCAAGTTTGGATGCTGTCTCTAGTTCTAAAATCTTCTCTGTCAGCCTAACTATTTCCCTGCATTTGTGAGCTCCGACATATTTCTGTTGACACATGTGAATCCCTCGCTGCCGAACAGGTACATGTGGTGAAGCCAGAACCGCCATTACTCACCGATGAATGACTGACTTAACTTACCACTGTTGTTTGATGAACTCGTGATAAAACAGAGAGAGAAAAAGAAAACAGTAATTGCAAATAGAAACACAAATGACAAGCTAACCGGCTAACGTGCTGTACACGCGCTGCACTCACGGTTTTAGATTAGAAAACCGTGAACGATCAAATTTCATTTTCCGTTTTTAGTGAACGATCAGATTAGTTAGATTAGTTTGATAGATAATATCAGAAATATGGTGGAAATTAAGTTATATTTTACCACTTAAAAACAGAGAGTAAAAGTAAGATAGATATTCAACAGAGAAGTGAAGCTACACGGAGCCACATTTGCAAACCTCTCAGCAGCATGGCAGATAGATAGATAGATAGATAGATAGATAGATAGATAGATAGATAGATAGATAGATAGATAGATAGATAGATAGATAGATAGATAGATAGATAGATAGATAGATAGATAGATAGATAGATAGATAGATAGATAGATAGATAGATAGATAGATAGATAGATAGATAGATAGATAGATTGATTGATTGATTGATTGATTGATTGATTGATTGATTGATGGACGAACAGACAGGTAGATGGACAGATAGATAGATTGGAGACCGTGCAACTGCGCTCACGTTGACTCGAGTTCGAGAACACTGTCTTGTCGAAATAAAGGCATAAAAATGTCCATAAATAAATCTTTTTTTTTTAAGAATAAAAGAAAGAACTCACTAACTTACATAACTGCAATGGGTGGAAAAGTTCAAATGTTTAGATTAAAATGATTCTGTGATTCTGAGTAGCACAATTTGCCTTTGCCAGGACTTTTCGGGATTAATTACACTGATGTTTACCTTTCAGCGGGGTGAGAATTCCCTGATGGTTGCGGTGATTAATATGTTGGAGGCATCCAATGTGGCTGAGTATATGCCACAGCTCACCTCTCAAATGACAGGCTGTGAAGAGAAGTGAGTCTGCATACTAATTACCGCAGTTCGGCCTGGCCCTGCACAGAGTCAACCTAATTATTTATGTGTGTGAGTGTGTATTGCTATAGAGAGATGGAAAATTACCCGTTTAAATTATAGTAAGAGTCATGGTTTTGCACTATTGTTCAGATGTCATATACTGTATGATACTAAATATTATATTTTATGCTGCAAATACGACACATAAACAGCACCTGGAGTGGCTAGAAAGAATAGAAAATGTGCCGTTTACATAGACTATTTAAAATAACACTTTTATTAATTATATAATTATCATAAATTAACACAACAAAGTTAATTGTTGCCACTGCTCATTTTCGTTGTTAATCTCTGTTCAACTTTGTTTCATTGTCAGCTGTTGTCATTCAACTCCCACTGAAATGAAGGTCTTCCATTTTTGGTCTCTGCAACCCTTGGTAGTGTGAACAGCCCTTAATTTTATGCAAATGAGTTGCGAATATAAACTGTGGGGGTTGTGTGATCTGTAATCAAGTTCGAATGACACAAAGTGCAGGTGACACAAAGTGCAGCCTAAACTCATAAATGTATAGACAATGCAGAAATGTCAAATTACAAAATGACTTCTTTCTCAATATATGATGATAAAGAAAACATCCATGTTGTATAAATGAGAGCAAAGTGCAGATATGTTATATCAGTGATGTGCTCACTCATGGGAGCAGTGAAGAAAACAATTTTTCATACACTTGCCACAGTTGCAAGTGTCAACACAAGAGGGGAAAAAAATCTGCTTGACATTTTCCTTCTGTCTCCTAAGCAACCTTCTTGAGCAGGCAGTCTTCAGAAGGTGAATACCCCTGGGAACAGAACACGCTGCTTTCTCCTCCTCTGTACCATATGCTTGGAATAGAACTGCTGCTGTTTTCCCTATTTGACTGCTACCTGTGTTTGCCTCCCCTGCTGTGCATGTGCATCCTGAACAGCTTGATTTGTTATAAACCAAGCTGTTATGTTAGAATGTTTGCATTTGATTAGCACAGGAATCTTGATCAAGTTAATCTTTCTTTTTGCACTATTATGCTTGACTATTTGTGCATTTTGAAATACTTGGCCAGAACCATTTAATTCAATGTAGAAATATCTCTCATATAAAGAGGACAACATTTGCCACCAGTTTTACATCATTATTTACAGACCCTCATGTCATCTGTACTTTAAATAAATAATTTGAAAGAAAAAAGTTCTGAGACATTTCTCAAAATATTTAATTTTATGTTCCACAAAAGAAAAAGTCATACAGGTTTGAAATGACATGAGGGTATTTATTTTTATTTTAGATTAAGTATTCTTTTAAGCAAATGGTTTTTGCTGCTGTACCTTTAAGACTTCTGTATGTAAATTATTTTAAAATTGGCTAACTGTAATCTTTTAAAGGGGTAGTTCAACCTAAAAATGACGATTTTGTCATAAGTTGCTGAGTACAAAATGTGTGTGAAAATGGGTGGTCATATGGGTGGTGTAGTGGTGCATATACTCCTCCATCCCCTGAGGAAACGCCAACTTGCTGCCTTGACCTGCCCACATTTTACTTATACCAGGGGTCTGCAACAGGGTTTGAAATGAACATGCCAATTTGTTGTGACTTCATAATTGTAATTCATAACGAAGCCAAAACAACAACAACATAATATAAAGGGCATTTTTTCTTATTATATTTATATATATATATAAAATATATAACACTGCCTTTTTAAGCACAATGTTTCTTCTTTGTTTAGTTATGTTAATGTATTTTGATTTCTAACTTTTCTCTCAGCAGCTTAATTTCTGTATTAGAGCTGTTTTGATACTGTTTTAATTGTTCAAATGGACTAGGAGGCAAGCCTTGCCTTGCTTTGTGAGTATATCTTCACAAAGTATTTCTACATCAAGCTATTTTATTTAAAAAGAGCAAGAAAAACCCCATGATTTGTCCCCCTTAATAACTTTAAAAGTAATGTAATTTTCATCTTGTCCCAGACATGTTGAGCCGCACTGCTTTCAAATTTTGGCATAAATGTGTGGTGTGAACTCTTTCTGGGAATTACTGTTACAGTCTGCTGCAATTTTCTTGGCAAACACACTATGACAACTTTAAATGTGCAGAGAGTATTTGATAACCATGTGACCGCTTACTGTGTGCAGTCTTGTATTTCCTCTCTTTAGTGGGATCCTGAGGGAAACTAGTAGAGATGTCGAGGAGAGGTGTGAAGATTTTGGCAGCGGCTGTGTCACAGAAGGACTCTCATTAGAAGAGGGAACATCAACACCAGAGACTGACATGTACAGTAAGGTGCCACAAACTCCTCGTGGAAGGTGTCGAACGAACGACACAGCTACTGATCCTACAGTAACCCACAACTGTTACAATTAACTTTTGAAAGTTGGAATATTCATTTCAAACTTTGATCTTGGTTACCCACACAGTAATGAATGGCCAATTCACTCAAAGATTTAAAAAGTCTCATCAAGTAGATCATACCAGTGGTTTTTATTACCAACTAGTGATTCGCAGAGTGGGAATAAGTGAATGCGTGAAAATTCAGTTTTGCTAGAGGGCTTTTACATGTTTGGTTATTTACTCATAGTGGATATTACATGTTTCTAACATGAGGCGGTGCATCCAAAATTGCATATTGTATAATGAATTGCATATATAGTGAATTGCATATATAGTAGGCGAAAAAACTGTATGCAAACATTATACGTCTAAATTCACAGTATTCATAAAACAGTAGGCAAAAAGTCCCCAGATGACCTTCTATTTCTGGTAAGATTCCACAGTGCACATCCAATTGACACTTTACTTTTAGTTCACAGGAGATGTCGGCCGTTTCCCAAACGGAAGGCTGCATCCTCCGGAGGTCGCATTTGTAGCCAGCATACGTCATAAAGAAGATATTATTTTAGAATTATAAATTTGACCATTATTCTTAGTTAAGAGTAAATTTGTTGTAATATGCTTATGAGTTATGACTCGCGAATGTAAAACTCATTTAACTGAAATAAACCAGGCTTGGTGATGTATGCAGCCTACAAATGCGACCTCCGGAGGATGCAGCCTTCCGTTTGAGAAACGGCCGATTTGTGAATGGCAGTGAAGCACTTACTTTTTTAATGATCGCAAAGAATCTACAACACTATCTCACGACTAATTCGTACGTATTTTACGAGATGGCTAATTGAGATTTTGTACGATTTCTGTGAGGGGTAAGTTTAGGGGCAGGGTTAGGGTCCTTCGTACGAATTCTTACTAATTTGCAAACTCGTAAAATATGTACAATTTCTCACAAATTGTACAAATTGCCACAACCTCACTCAATTTGTACGATTTCTGAGAAAGTAGCCACCTAGTAAAATTTGTATGAATTGCTGAAATTATTCAAAAGAAGTACCTACTCGGACTGTTTCAAAAAAGTACCTATTGACTGTTGACAGACTGTTTTCAACTAAAAATGTAAAATTTGTGTTTTTCAAAGTACAAGTTTTAAAAAAGGATATCATCTTAGTTTAAACTACAAAAATGTGAATTCGTGAAAATGGTGATATCATGCGCATGTGTTTACATGTTCAATCTATAGGTATGTGAGCAAGCGCATAGTGTTTCTTTACAAAGTGACATCGCCAACTGCTGGCATACATTATACAGCTAATTTAGTCATTTTCGTGGATCTGTGTGAACAAGGATCTTTTTGAAAGGATTTTTGTCTGTATGCTAAACTTTTTAAAAGTGCAAAGGAAAAACATTTAGTACATTGTTCATTGTAAAAAAAATCAAAAGTTGAGAAAACTTAAACCACCTTCAGGAGATTTTTGAGTTTTCTCAACTTTTTGTTGAATAAACTGAAAACAACAAGTTGAGAAAACTCAAAAATCTCTTGAGGCTGGTTGCCTTAAATTTTTACGTTTTCTCAACTGTTGTTTTTTTCAGTATTGAACTGCTCCGAATCTGTCAGAGCATCTACTGAATCAACAAATGACTACCGTGATATGATCACTGAATTGTAAATTTGATGCCAATGCATCATTTATTTAAAATAGCCTTTAGACTGAATGATGCCGCGAAGAATGCAAAAATACATTGTTCATCTATAAATTATTTGAATTTCTTAGCTATATATTTTATGCTATTATCTTAATCTGTACCCTATACTTCACAGTCATGTGTTTGTTTATGGTTGTCATCGTTTTTATAGCTTAATATATCCTTTTGATAATACAAATTTATTAGCAGGCTGACCCAATGTAATATGACAAGCAAAATAACAAAGAGAGAGAGAACTAAAAAAAAATTTTTTTTTCTGCCTCTCATGTTTCACTTCAAAGTGTTTTTGGTGGGTCTTGAGATTCTATCTCTGTGGGTTCTAGCAAGAGAAGTTTGGAGCTCCTGGGTTATAGAACTCGTGTGTGTTACCAAGTCTTCTGACAACATATGACAGCTTTGTGTGAGGAACAGACCGATCCTTTTGTTGTTGCTGAAACTCTTTCCCTCTGCCAGCTCTTATATCACCTTATATCATATATCATTCATAATTTTTGGGTGATCTATTACTTTACTCTAAGACTTTTTTAACATAAATATACATTTAAATCAACCAAATAATATGAAGATACTGTAGAGTCAAGCAAATCATTTTATATATTGATAGTAAACCAGAACACTGTGACAAGTAAACTTGAACTGAATGCAGTCAATAATTAAAAAGATCCCAGTCACAGTCCAGCACACTCCTGTCCTCAACAACTCTTCTACTGTCTGAGTCTCAAAATACAAACACTCCACACACTCTCTCACTGTGCTTGTCATGGTTGTCATGGTAATTTCCAATGCCCTGCTTCCAAAACATTGCAGACTTTCTAAAAATAATGATCTCTGGTCTGTATTGTTTTTAATATTATTGCGCCTTCTTAGCTCTGTCTCTCTCCTGCTCTCCCACTGTCTCTCAATTTTACACTTTAGTTAGCTTTTAGGGCAGATATAGTACAAGTGTTTATGGCTTCTATTCTTTGGTATTCTTAGAAATATTCATAATTATAAATCTGGAATCATATAAATTTCAAATAGGAACCTCATAAATTAAAAATAAACTCAAATGGTATTATATAGCAGCGGTGGATAGACACTGATATTTGTGGAGGCACAGTTTTTGCTTCTCATATGTGAGGCAGAATGTGCCTAGGCTTGACAGTCAGCCTTCAAGACATTTACAATAATGCAGTGTAATTGAATCCACGAACCCAGTGAGCAGCTCTCGCTTCTGGAGTTTTGCTCCATCTCATCCACTCTGACATTGTCACATCAGAGAGTGCAAAGGCGTGAACAGTATTTCTTCATAACCTTCTGATTATTGGAACTGGGACATTGTGAAGAATAACATAAGACAAATGCTATTTCTTTTTTCTTCAAGCCAGCGTGCCAGTGTTATATAAGGATCATATTCAAGAAACAGTGTCCTCATGACTTACAGTTTATATAATTAATAGGATTTAACTGAACTTTGTTACATGAATTGGTTTAGATTTAACTCTGCAAAAGAAAAGAGAAGGAAATTATTAGAATATGACCTGAATCATGCCTTGGATAGTTCACCCAAAAATGAAAATTCTGTCGTTAATTACTCACCCTCATGATGTTCCAAACCCGTAAGACCTTCGTTCATCTTCACAACACAAATGAAGACATTTTTGATGAAATCCGAGAGCATAGACTATAACACAACTGAAACGTTGTGAAACCCCAGAAAGGTAGTAAGAACATAGTTATAATAGTCCATGTGACATCAGTGGTTCAACTGTAATTTTATGAAGCTACTAGAATACTTTTTGTGTGCAAAGAAAACAAAAATAATGACTTTATTCAACAATTTCTTCTCTTCCGTGTCAGTCTTCAATGTGTGTTCACGAGAGTACCACGGCACATGCATGTGGTGCTGCTGAAGTAGGAACAAATAAAAAAACTCAACAGAAATTGTTGAATAAAGTCATTATTTTTGTTTTCTTTGCACACAAAAAGTATTCTCGTAGCTTTATTAAATTAAGGTTGAACCATTGATGTCACATGGACTACTTTAATGATGTCCTTATTACCTTTCTGGGCCTTGAACGTCTCAGTTTCCTTGCTGTCTATGGAGGCTCAGAAAGCTCTTGGATTTCATCAAAAATATCTTCATTTGTGTTCTGAAGATGAACGAAGGCTTTACGGGTTTGGAACGACATGAGGGTGAGGAATTAATGCCAGAATGATCATTTTTGGGTGAGCTATCCTTTTAACTGTCCATATTTTAGTTTATTGATTTATGCATTTTCTGAAGAATGTTTTTGTTTAACGTTTATGCTGTGAAATTTTTCAATTTCAAAACAGCGGGTTGTAAGGGAGCACTTTTTTTCAATCACATGAACCAAGAGAAACCTTGGTTTGAACTAAACCAAGGTGTCTCTCAGTTTATATCAGTTTTTCATAATGTTTACAATTTTTGTACACATATTGGCTTCTTCAAGTGTTCAACTCTGTTACAGTATGTGGACAAAACTGTATACTGCCTGCAAATGATGTGGCAAGGTGCAAAGATATGTGCATGCCAATTATTAGACAATATTAGACTTAACCCTAAATAATTAAACATAAAATGTAGTAGGGTCGAAAGAAACATGGTTTAAAAGAAAATAGTTTATTGTGATTAAAAAATATGATTTTCAAACATATTAATAATGGCAGAAATTGTTTTTTACGGTTTGACTTGGGGTCATTAAGAAAAATGGCTAAATCAGTTTTAGTCACAGTAAGGCTGAAACTACATATTTAGGATTCAGGGTCATTTAAGAAGTAAAAATGTCACTATATGTCCCTCAAAGTCAGTGAAGTTCAGCAGTTATCATTTTTCCAAATTAAATATATGCCACTGTATGCTGAAATCGACTCCTAAAATTATAAATATGACAAGGAGATCTATAGAGAGATCAAAAATGTTGAAATGGAAACTCCATACACTCATTTCCATTAAAGACCCATATGCAATATCTTTATTTCTGTCCTTTATTACAAATAATATTTCAACATATGTTTACATAGAGCCTTGACTGATCCTGATTCTAGTTTGATTGGTGACTGGCTGAGGAAAAGGATGTACAGTGTAATTGAAATATAACTTTTTGGTTGCTGAGGAGCCAGGTCATAACATCGCTGTTTAATAGCAGCTGCTTCAGTGAGGTAGACATTGAGACAATTCAGTCACAGAATATCAAGAGAAAAAGCACAGAAGCAAACACTACACACACACACACACACACACACACACACACACACACTTCAATGGTAAATAAACAGCAACTTTCACTTGAAAATAGTATAACCATTGCAACTTAATAAAAGATTTGCAATACTAAGCTAATCATTCCATAAAGACAGACATCTTAGAGGTTATTGGAAAGCCATTAGGTGGTACATACATATTTTTGGAAAAAGAGAACAGTCTCAAAGAGAGAAAAATGTATAAATCTTACACAAAAAGTATAATAGTGCAATACATAAAATTAAATAATCAATCCACATACACCTAAATATACAGAAAAGGCTAGTAGGTATTGTCATATAAAGTTACATGTAAAATGTAACATACCAGCAATATCTGTGACAGTCTTACACATTTTGAAATACTTGGCCAGAACCATTTAATTCAATGTAGAAATATCTCTCATATAAAGAGGACAATATTTCTACAAAGCTATTGAATAGCAGCAAAAGGGTTATCATCGCTTTTAACATTTTTCTATAGCTCATAATTATGGCAACAAATATTCTTATCTTAGATAAGAGTGTGTATGTTCTTAACTTACAAGGTTGTAATAAGCCAACTAAAGCAATGTACTATTTTTTAAAAATATTATTCACCAAAATTTGCAACAAAAAAAATCTTATTTATAGCTATCACCCGCTGGACCGGGTCATTTAGCATAAATACTTTTAGACTATCTACAATTGTAAATAGGAGAACAAATCATCTAGTCACTATGATATAACAGTCACTTTATATGAAGTAACAGCCTACACAAGTCTTTCGTAAGTAAGCCTTGGAGTAGAGTGCGTCGAGTATAATCCCATACAATGGAAATGTAAACTTATGACATGGCACAGGTTCAAAATTAACAGTCTAAAAATCCCAAAAGCTATTTCGGATGTAACAGTTCTCGTCATTTACTTTCATCGCCAGAAATACTGTTAATGGTTGAAAAAATGTGACAAACAACATTTCACATGAACATTTGGATGGTGTCAAAAAATCATGGCTACTGATTGCTTATTGTCTTTGATATTTGGACCATATTGACAAATACTACTATGTTCATGCTCAGATAACTTACTGAACATGACTAAACTTACAGTAAACTTAAACTACACACAGCACAGGCAAGAGTATTTATTCTGTGTAATTTAGAGTTAAATTGTAGTGGCTTTAAAGACCTTCATCTAAATTGATTCCAAGAGGCGTCAGAATAAAACTTTTTCAAGTTGACCAAGCTCACATGTGCATAGTCAAACCTGTTTTACGCTCACATGAAACATCAATACATCAAGACAGTCATTTAAGATAGTTTGAGGAAATACATTTAGTCATTACTATATGTACAAAGCAAATTTTGCTTTTGAAGTTTCAACCATAAACTATATATGTCCTGCACTCTTAATAAGCATACTTTAACCTTATAGGCTTCATTATCTACAATCTCAGTCTGCAGTTAGACCAAGCTACCAAAGTTAGGACTGTTCAGTGAGCCAAAATACAACTCAGCTGAACTGATTTTCCCAATGTTGGGTCTCATAACCCATATATGGTCCCATATCCAAGCCCCTCACTCTTTGAAAGGATTTTTGAGAAGTTAGTTTGTGACCTCCAGGGTGTTCCAGTATGAATCTAACATCTACCTCCTTCTCAGTTGGACTTATGTTCGCCGTTCTTGGCCCAGCCTCTGGTCATGGCTGATACCACGATGCTGTACATATTGAGCCAAGCCTGGCGCAGCGGTGTCGTGTAAGCCGGACCCAGGCTGGACTGAAGCATATAGAGCAGGGACTCTCCAACCACCTAATGAAACATGTGAAAGAACTCAGTCAATCAATCAATGGTCTGAAAAATCACTGTGACTCTCCCCGAAGTTCACTGTCAATCTCATTGTCATCTTTGACGTTTGAGTGTTACGGATGTAATTTCAGTCATCATAACTTAACCATGTAGGCAAAGTTTACTCACAGTAAAGGACTGAGTCTTCACCCCAACTGCCTGGTGCTTCCTGCCCAGGTTCAACAAGAAGTCCTCCAATGTGTGTAGGTCATCAAGATGGCTCACAGCTGCATCGATCACTAACATCACCTGGACAAATATACAGTCGGTCTTGAGCTGGGTTTACATGGCTGTAAACTCAGAAGTTGGGTCAAAATTAGTCAATAGAAAGAATCAGTATAACCTAAATCAGGGATGTCCAAATGCTGGAAAGTCACCTCCTGCAGAGTTTAGCTTCATCCTGTTCCAACACACCTGTTTGGATGTCTCGCTAGTTCAGGTGTGTTTATTTGGGATTAGAACTAAACTCTGCAGGAACAGGGTCCTCCAGGACAGGATTGGACACTCTGGTCCTAAATGAACCATGTGGCTCTATGGTGCAACAAACAACAACCAAACATATCAAAATAAACTTTGACGTATAATGGGAGCAGTTTTCAGGCAATTTTGCTGTAGGAATGTCCATCTAGACACATCCCTCTTTGTGAGGAACCAACTTTTCAGTTACCGGCCCATCGACTACTTAACCAACAATGCCACACCAAGACTGTCTCTAAGTTCTAAGAATGCAAAGAACAGCCTTGCGCTCTCATGAAGACTGGTCTTGCCTAGTCTCAGCCTCAGACGTCACGTCCACCATCTGATTGGTTGAATTCTACAGAATTTCCATGAGACGTGTGTTCCGCCTGGAAACAAAGATGCCGTGGCTCCAAACCCCCTCATGGAGGAACAAAGCCGTCATGTTTATAACTGTGATGATCAGCGCTTATCGGGATCAACTAAATGCTAGATTTTCAAAAGTATATGAAATATGTAAAGTTTCTGGCATAGACTCTTTCAAATATGTCCAAGAGTCTTTACACAAAGGTCTGTTATATTCAGGACTTTTCCACACCTTAAACATGACGTGGCACAAAACGAAATGTGATTGGTTGCTTTACCTGTCAGTCATATGGCTTCTTGGGCAGTCCTTGGCCATTCAAAGTGGCCAAGGTTCCCAGACCTTCTGCCGTCATTCTTAAGGTCTGGCTACGCGAGACTAGATCTTGCCAGGCTACCTTAAAATAACTTGAATGTATACAAGGACACAAAATGCATCTTTAGCATATGCGTATGATGCATATGATGTGATCTTGTTGCTCCACTGACCGCCCCAACACATTTTATGTAGTAGCACAATTTAATGCACAATAATTTAAACATTTATTTAGTTATTTTTTACATTATTATATATATATATGTATATATATAAACTGTGTTTATTTGAAATCCCCAATGGTTTGTCGGTATTAAGATTCTAAATATGCCAATAAAATTCCAATTAATGTGCTTTCTCCATGTCTGTATCACTTTATTAAAACTATACCAGACAAAACAATAAATGTTTACTTTCACAAGCCGTCATTTGTTTGCAAGCTTGCAGAGAGAATGCCTAGTCTTGAAGAAGAACACAAGAAGTTTAAAACCTACAGGACTTGTCGTCTTCTGCCGTATCCTTGGTACTTATGTTTTTTATTTTTTTCATTATTATTGAAATTGAACATTGGCAGTTGATGATGTAGAGCGAGAACACAAGGACACTATGTAGCATAAAAAAAATGTATTGAGAAACTGCCCAAAAGTAGGTTCCTGCACTTTTACTCTACCAGTTGTTGTCCAGTTGACCTCTGGGCTCACCTTTGTGACGTGCTCGAGGAACGCTGGGCTGGAGAGACATTCAGGTGCAACCCCACAGTTTGTGCTGTAGCTGAAGAGAGTAAGCAGTGCTGGATCCAGCTCAAATAACCTAACAAGAAATGTAATATTTAATCAGGCAGCACTACAAAGCAGTTCATTGACATGGATCTTCAACCACAGTTGCTTATTTCACATTTCCTTAACAAGAAAGATAATTAAATGAGCTAATTTAAGCCATTTGATGTTGAACAGAACAATGCGTGTCCTTTTTTCTTTGTAGCTTAAATCCCCTTTTCTTTCAAAGAAAGTCACTTTTATGCTTTATGCTGAGTTTGAAAAGCAATACTCAGGAAAGTGATACTTGGTAGCATCTTTCTTCTGAGAAGGTGATTCTGATGAAAATGATCTTGCTGCTCCCTGTCGCCAAGCAACAAGTCAAGCCTCTTACTGAGCTACGGTTAGAGGAACAGACAGCGTGAGACTGATGGAGAATATTTGATGGATTTAAAGAGATTACGCTTTAGTTTGTTTATTAAATTGCTATACCTTCATGATTAGTACAATCTTTAGTTATGGAATGCAAGGACACTCAATTTTAATTGTCAATTATCGCATGTATTAAGTGCTATTTATTTGCAAAAAAAATCTAAAAATGTATTTACTTTAAAAATAGTTAATTATTTTAAATGCATTATTCATTACTGAATCTAATTATTTGCATAAAATTCCTATTTTTGACAAATCCATCTGTCCCACAAAAGCAGCTTATACGTACACGATCCACACCGCTCTACACAACTTTCTAAATAAACATGCAGACTAAATTAAATAGCATTATCCCTTGCTGCAAAAGAGTTTTAGCCAGCATGCATTGAGATTGATATATTACCTCGTGAACATAACAATTCCATGTGGCACCTTGTTCTTCCCCAGACTCTCCCAGCTGTCCCGGATCAGACCTTTCTCTTTTTCAGAGAGTTTCTCCATTGTGACTCTCAGTAATGTTGTGTTCCCCGGTCGTCTTTCAATGGTGTGGCATCAAAACGTCTTCGTCCTTTTAAAGTAGGACCTTCCGAATTCCCATTTCCAGACTTCCAGAGTTCAGTCTTCAGGTATGACCCCCCTGTGAAGTGGCAACATTGCATATCATTTCCCAAGGACAAATAAGACTTATCAGAGGAGCGTGCATGAGAGTCTATAGGTTCAAATACATTTCATTTACAATCTTTTTGCAATGCACTGAAATCAATTTTGCTGCGAATGCTTTCCAACAGATGCTTCAGGCACTCAACTAACTTAGCCCTGACTTTATGGTCACAATAAACCAAGCTGACGTACCGTTCCTTCACTGCTCTAGAGGTGACCTTCTTCTCTCACTGGCTTCGTCTGTCTTTCTCTGGCATTAGGATTTCTGTTTGTTCACTGCGAATATGTATATGTCAAGCCTGCTATCCTTGTGTTTGCTCTCTCTCTCTTTCTTTGTCTCACTCTCTCTCTCTTTTCCTCTTTGCTCCCCCCGCTCTCTCACACACATGCAAACACTCACTCACTTTCTCTCTCTTTATCTCTCCCCTCTCTGCTGCATGTAACATCATAGATGCTGCTTGATGTGCATTCAAACTAGGATGAGGAAGCCTTATCGACAATCTCCTGCATTTTATAAAAGACAAGAAACTTACACATATTTCAATGTATGTTGTGTTTTTATTCAGTCGTACTGTAAATGTCCTAAAAGCTCTCACCCCTGTGTGCTTATATAGACTGTAAATAAGGACAGAATGGAAATATCTCTAATCTTCACTGCTCCTGGTATTAGCACATGTTACGAGCCATAGCTCCTCCTACAGGTGAGAGTCTGGGCTTCAACAAAATAACAACACCTTCAGGCACTTCTGTATGCATATATAATCAAAGAACACATTCAAGGAGAACTCATTTGAATATGCTGTTTTGTAGATGAGTGAAAGAACATACATACTTAAAGTGCTTATGCTTTTAAATAATGGCAAGGCATCATAAATAAATCTTACCAAACAAACAAGTCCATGAAGCTTCTCTTCATTCTTTAGATGAAGATTCCATTTAGAACCAATAATAATTATATAAACATCAGCGAACATTTCAAGTTCCATGAAAACGTTTTTTTTAACAATATGTGTACTTGTGTGTGTTACTGTATATAGAACCAAAACCATCAGAAGAAATTATTAAACCTATAATGTATCTATATCTATCTAATGTTTCTCCATAGAGCCCTACAATTTAACAAATGGTTCTACTGAACATAAACTACCGTTCAAAAGTTTGGGGTTATTAGATAATTTTTCTCTTATGAAATTCATACTTTTATTCAGCAAGGATTAAAGTAACAGTAAAGACATTAAGAATGTCGCAAAAGTTGTCACACAAAGTTATTTCAAATCAATTCTGTTCTTCTTTTTAAAACCTTCTATTCATCCAAAAATGGAATCACAGTTTCCACAAAACTATTGCACATCACAACTGATTTGTTATGAATCATATTAGAATGATTTCTGAAGGATCATGTGATACTGCAGACTGAAGTAATGATGCAGAAAATTTAGCTTTCCATCACAGACTTTAAAGATTGTAAAATATGTTGAAATAGAAAACTGTTTTTTATTGTAATAATATTTCAAAATATTACTATTTTTACTGTATTTTTGATCATTTTATATAAACTTGGTGGGAAACGTCTTTCTAAAATATTAAGAATCTTATCAAACTTCCAAATGATTGTGTAAAGTTACAGTATAATGTTGAATAACTATTGTAGAAACTTTATTTTGAAATTTTAAATCGACAATTTGACATGCCTTGAATTTGAACATGTTATGAATGGAAGGAATGGAAATTTGAAAATCATAATATTGTAACCTGTGCATTTAAGTTCAATTAAGATCACTCACCTTTGTCCAGATTAACAGGCTCAGTTCTTGAAAATAGTTTATTAAGAAATCTTAGTCAATCCCTGTGTTTATTTTCACATGTAAATGATCACATGTAAATGAACAAATACTGTATATTTGCAGGGATTCCATGAATAATTCACACCTTATGTCCTACCTGATTCAGAGCTATATCTAGCATGTTATCAATGTAAGGGACATTCGGTTGAGACAGCAAGACCCAAAGCACTTGAAGATAGTGTGACAGGAGAGAGCACAGTTGCCATGGCGACCTCTCAGGAGCACTTGAACTTTCAGTTATCTGACACTTTAAGCTCAAGATAGAAGCTGTCACTCAAACGCAGCGTTCTGTCCTTCCTAAACGACTTGAGTGATGTGTGTGCATGAAACAGACAAGATGGACACGGAGTTTGCCAATCAACTTTATTGAATCTACATATTTAACAGAGACCAAATAAAATGAATTTCTTTGATAGCATTATGTCAACCTTTTCAGAATGCGAGGCTGAAGTTGGCAGTTGCCATTGCAGGCTTTTTTGTCAAAAATATAAACTCTAAAGTTAAGTGGTACTGAATTTAGCAAGATACTAATGCCTAAACACAAATTAAAACAACATGTAAGCAGAGGGCTGTTGTATCAATCCACTACTTTATGATGTGACTTTGTTAAAAGATGTATTTTTTTGTGTTTTTGCATGTTATTGTGATAGGACAGAGTAGAGCTGACAGGAAGTGAAGAGAGAGAGAGGGGTGCGGGATTCGGAAAGGTCTTTGAGCTAAAATTCGAACTTGGGACGCTCGTAGCACAATGGCACTATGTCAGCGCAATGCCCAAAGACTATCCGCACCGACTTAGCTTTTATGTTTTAATCGTTTTATGTTCTGAATCGTTACATGCTCTATTGTAATTGTCCAATACTAGCCTATTTTGTACATGCAACTTAGCCAGGCTTACTGTACATGAAAAAAAGAATAATAATTGCATGCATTTTACTGTAAACTACATCCATAGAGTGATGCAGGAAATTAGTTGTACAACTTTTTTTGCACTTCCGATTCCATTTTTCTGAAATCAATGTTTTTTTGGTTAACACAAGCTCAATATATTTTTTATGTTTTATTTTAGGGCATGAAATACATCAGTTATACCGTACTCATGATTTTTTTTCAGGAAAGGTGCTCGAGCTGGTATTCAAACTTGGGATGCCTGTAGTGCAATGGCACTATTTGTCGACACACTGCCCACGAGGCTATCGGAGCCAACATAAAGTTGTGTTCATTTGTGAAGATTATCAAACAAAATATGTCAGAATTATAAACTTTTGTTGTTAACAGAGCCACATTTCTGCGATAATCCAAAAGCCAATAGAAATATTGTGTCGAGGAAACCAGTGTGATGCAAACTTTCAGATTGGCATAAAAAAAATACAGCATCCCGTCCTCAATGTCCATGACACACCCTAAATCTGAAACTTGAGTTTAAAGTAAATCAAGTTTCCCACTCTTAGGACTTTGTGGTGATGATCATATACACACAGCCTGTAAATACGCTCCTTTCGAAATGATGCACCAAACTGCTGCCAAATCTTGACCCCTTGACTCTCCCATTACCAGTAAAATACATAATTCTAGTGTATACCAGTATAAGAATTGGAACAAAGCCTTACTGTACCGTATGTCCACTTAAACCTCTTTTAGCCACAACAAAAAAAAAGAATTTCCGAAACAAAATGAATGGGTATCGTGAGGTGAAACTGGGCAGTCATTTCCAAATGTGCAGTTGACTCATTTAATTTTTCAGTGTCATCACTCATTCAACCACTAAATATACAAGTTATACAACAAAATGGACAAGACTGGCTATCCTATTTTCGGCAAAAGTTCAATTTTAGCCTTTAAAATACACTGCATGCTACACGGCTCGTTTAAAGTAATTATGTTACATCTTGAGATCATCATGTAAAGCAAAAGCAGAAATTATGCCTCAAAATCTTTAAAATAACTAAGACCTTTCCATCCCTATACACAGAAACACAAATTCCTTTAATTCCTTAAAAAATCACAGAAAATCCAACCAGGACTGAAGAAGCCAGTTGAAGTAAAAAGCTCTTGATGTGGCCAAATGCACTAGCACAAGCTCTTTTTCCAATAGAGGATAAATGTGCAGGGCTGTTTACTCAACCAGTGCTATGACTCTCAAAATAGCCTGACTTCAGGAATGAGAATTTCAGATGGGCCTTGTGCTAAAGAAGAGCTGTCTTAGAATGTTATTTGTGTATTTATTCAAATGGAGTTTCATGAATAAAGCTAGTCTCTGTGACAGTTATAGTTCATAATTATAGCAGATGTTCAAAGCCACATTTGACAGACTCCAGGTGGAAGATGCGTTCGTGCCAAGACAAGGCTTCCACAATTTACTGTTTGCAAACCCTGAGGGTGCCCGACACCAAACCCAAGAGCTGTTTCTGGGGTTTACAAGATGATTTAATGTGCAGTAAGTAGAACTCTAGCAAATATACTGCTTTTAATATGCAGCTCCTCTAATTACCAAGTGTTTTTTTGTTGTTATTTTTGTCTTTGTTGGGTCGGTAGCCCCCATAACATGCTTAGAATCATAAAACTAAACTTGCTTTTGATTTTCTGTTTTATTAAAAATGTTATGACACCCATATGGAATTTCTTGAACCTTCATAATCCCTTCTGTATTGTAAAAAACTTTAACAAACAAGAGGGCTCAGCTGTATAAAGACCCACACCGATTCACTAGCACAATATACAGTAAAATCTACAAAATAAAAAATACAATCTGCATTCTAGTCAATCATGTGCAACACAATTTTTCAAAACTGAAATGATCTGCCAGCATTTGTTTTCTGACCACAGTCTCCCCTGCACATATGGAATATGGATGAAATACACTGGCCCACCAACCGCGTCTGTCAGCACAACTCTTCCTCTTTGGTTTCCACATTCCCTTCTTTTTCCTCCTCATTTGTGACACTTTCTTCCCCACTTCCTGCACTGTAAATAAAACGATAGTAGAACAACGTGTATCCATGTGACTGCTACATCATAATATTTGCATGGTTACATTTTCGCTACGCCAATGACAATAAAGCTGACATAAACTCATAAAAAGAAAGATTTATAATAAATAGATATTTTCATGTCAAAACCGCATCTACTGTAGTTGCATTGAGTAAGATGATTGTATTTTGATGGGTATGGGTCACAAGAGAGGATATCAAACCTTTCATTAAAACTAGGATGAATACTTTAACATTTAGTTTAATCTTTGCATTGAACAGATTTGTTCCGCTCATGTGATAATCAAATAATGTGCACATTAATTTTAAACCCCATCATTCTTGTGTCTCCATACCTCTTCTGGGTTTCGCTTTCAGTGCTGTCATGATCCTCTTCCACAGACTCATTGTTCACATGGGTGGCCTTATTTGTTTCTCCCTTTGATCTCACAAAATTTTCGTCCAGACCCGCTTGTTCCAAAGTATTCCTGTATCTGCGTTCAGCATTATTCTTGGCATTTTTCTGAAAGCATTAGGTATATGCATATGGTAAAATATGAAATTTACATTATTTGGAAGAAGAATGGATTTAGTGTACCTGCGACACCTGCTCAAACAGGTACGGGCGAGCTGTTACTCGGGTTTTGATTTCCTTCAGCTCTTTTTGATAATCTTTCATCCTCTCCAGATCAGCTTGCCTACATTCACAACAACTCATAATCAGTTATTGCATTCCTGGCTTTCCTCAGACATTTTTTTTTCAAAGTGCTTACCGGTTCTGTTTGAGTTTCTCTTGGTAGACCTCTTTAAGACTTTTATGAGGGTCCATTGCCTTGGCTCTCATTGCTACTGCCTTGCTCATAGCTTGAGACTTGATTCTGTGCTGCTTCATCCACTTTGCATTCTCCTGCTCCTCGAGGTCCTTCAGCTCCAGAGATCTCCTGTATGACAGATTATAGCATAATTGTAATGATAATAAAAAAGCTAATTTTAATTGTTAAATCAACACTTCATTTTAGTGGAATAAATCCAATGAACTATATGTGCATATATAACATATATTAAGCGCATACAGTTCATTATAAATAATATGTTTTTCCAAGTTGACAAAATAACAGTCATATTACCAGCCCAAATATGTTGCATACATGGTACAAAAGTAGATACGAGAGAATATAATAGATAAATAAAAAAGACAAAAAAAATAACTGAAGTGTATATATTTTATTTCTGTAATATGACATATTTCTGAATATATTTCTAAATATTTGTTTTCCAAATCTATTTCACATTATTTTATATTGCTTTAAATAATGTATTTTATAATTGTTTATTGCTTTATTAAAATAGCCATACAGCTCTAATAGATTTTATTTTATTTGTGTTGAAGTATTGCAAAGATGTTTGAAAGTGCATTTTGAAAGTGTGGAACCAACCATACTAGCCTAAAACGATGCTAAATGTGCTATTTGCATTAACCAATAGCCTGTGCAGCCAACAGAATTTAATGGAAAACATTATAAACAAATAACAGTGAAGTCATGAATTGTGCAAAAAAGACCATGCACGTGTATTGTGTATTATAAAAGAATATAGGATTACTTTAACTTTAATGATTTTAGTCATTGAAAAGTTTTAGAAAATTATGAGAAATTAGGAAGTGGCAGGCTCACCTTACAGCCATGGATCTTTTTCTGGCAGCATCTGTTATGTAAGTTGGAAGAGTGTCCATAGACAGTGATGTTAGGCCACCAAATGAACTGCTTCTCTTTAGATTCATCTGGTCTGTAGATTTCTAGTCAAGAAAAATAGCATATTACACAAAACACATTCCTTATAGGAATTGCATTAAATTAATCTAAACTAAATACAACCTGAATTCCGGAAATGTTGGGACGTTTTTTAAATTGGAATAAAATGAAAACTAAAAGACTTTCAAATCACATGAGCCAATATTTTATTCACAATAGACCAGAGAGAACACAACAAATGTTTAAGCTGAGATATTTTACACGTTTATCCACTAAATTAACTCATTTCAAATTTGATGCCTGCTACAGGTCTCACAAAGTTGGCTCGGGGGCAACAAAGGGCTGAAAAAGCAAGAAATGTTGAAAAGATTCAGCTGGGAGAACATCTAGCAACTAATTAAGTTAATTGACATCAGGTCTGTAACATGATTAGCTATAAAAGGGATGTCTTAGAAAGGTAGAGTCTCTCAGAAGTAAAGATGGGCAGAGGCTCTCCAATCTGTGAAAGAGTGTGTAAAAAGATTGTGGAATACTTTAAAAACAATGTTCCTCAAGGTCAAATTGCAAAGGCTTTGCAAATCTCATCATCAAAAGATTCAGAAAATCTGGAGAAATCTTTGTGTGTAAGGGACAAGTCTGAAGACCTTTGTTGGAATGCCCGTGGTCTTCGGGCCCTCAGATGAAACTGCATCACTCATCTGCATTATTCTGTTATTGACATTACTAATTGGGCCCAGGAATACTTCCAGAAACCAATGTAGTTAAACACAATCCGCCGTGCCATCTGAAGATGCCAACTAAATCTCTATCATGCAAAAAGGAAGCCATATGTGAACATGGTCCAGAAGTGCTGTCGTGTCCTGTGGGCCAAGGCTCATTTAAAATGGACTGTTTCAAAGTGGAAAAGTGTTCTATGGTCAGACGAGTCCAAATTTGACGTTCTTGTTGGAAATCAACAATTACCCCATCAAGCTCAGTCAGAAATCTTGGGGTAATTTTCGATGACCAGCTCACTTTCAAAGACCACATTGCAAAAACTGCTCGATCCTGCAGGTTTGCATTGCACAACATCAGAAAGATCAGGCCCTTCCTTACACAGCTTGCTGCACAACTTCTTGTCCAGGCCCTTGTCATTTCTAGACTGGACTACTGCAATGCTCTTCTAGCTGGACTTCCATCATGCACAATCAAACCTTTACAGATGATTCAGAATGCAGCAGCACGATTGGTCTTCAGCGAACCCAAAAGGGCCCATGTCACACCTCTCTTTGTCTCCCTGCACTGGCTACCGGTTGCAGCTCGCATCAAGTTCAAGACACTGATGCTTGCATAAAGAACAGCCACAGGCTCAGCACCCTCCTACTTCCACTCACTAATGACAATCTACATCCCCTCCAGAAGTCTGAGATCTGCGAGTGAGTGACGCCTCGTGATGCCATCACAGAGAGGCACAAAATCACTTTCCAGAACGTTTTCATTCACCGTTCCTGGCTGGTTCCTGCACTTCCTGTGACTGTTTGCCTCTTTATAATGTATCGCTTATTGTACTCCTCAATTGTAAGTCGCTTAAATTAAAAGCCAGCATCTCTGATGGTATGGGGTGCATAAGTGTATACCGTATGGGCACCTTGCATGTTTTGGAAGGCATTATGAATGCTAAAAGGTATATAAAGATTTTAGAGCAACATATGCTCCCCTCCAGATGACATGTATTTCAGCAGGACAATGCAAAACTACATACTGCAGCTATTACAAAAGCATGGCTTCATAGTAGAAGAGTCTGGGTGCTGAATTGGTCAGCCTGCAGTCCAGATCTTTCACCTATAGAGAACATTTGGCGCATCATTAAACTAAAAATACGTCAAAGATGACCACGAACTCTTCAGCAGCTGGAAACCTATAACAGGCAAGATTGGGACCAAATTCCAACCCCAAAACTCTGGAAACTCATAACCTTGATGCCCAGATGTCTTCAAACTGTTTTGAAAAGAAGAGGAGATGCTACACCATGGTAAACATGCCCCCATCCCAACTATTTTGAGACCTGTAGCAGGTATCAAATTTGAAATGAGCTCATTTGTGCATAAAATTGTTATATATGTTCTATTGTGAATAAAATATTGGCTCATGTGATTTGAAATTCTTTTATTTGTAATTTTATATAAATTTTAAAAACGTCCCAACATTTCCGGAATTTGGGTTGTAATCTAAATAGCAACCTGTGGGTTTTCTGGGCTCCTGTGACGTGGCTGTAGCGTGGACGTGTGCAGCTGGAAGGGTTTACAGTGAGTGACATTTCTCCTCTCTGCTGCCTCCATTGCCTTTTGTTGAAAGGCCTGGTAGAGCTTATCAAAATCAGGCACGGCAGCGTTAGTTTTAGGTCTGAAGGAGAGCTTCTGGTCCAAGTAACCCAGCATCTTGCTTTTGCTCTTCTGAGCACTGCGGGTCTGTCTATCTGCACTGGGTTCCTGCCTTTGAATGGGTGCTGAGGAGGCTTTCAGAGTCTCCTGAGCTCTCAGATGAATGCGAATCTGCCTTTGCTGCTCCTGCTCTGAACCAGCATCACATAAATACAGGTTTAGAAGGTGAGTAAATTATAATGTTTTAAATATTCAAATAATATTTTAATTTTAATGTTTGTGTGACCTTTTTCTTTAAATATGTTACAAATGAAAAGTTCAGATGCAAGAGCCTTTTAGTGCCATTTTTTATTTTCTTCTAAAGTTAGCATTTTTTTCTCAGGCTCCTGTGCTTATGTTTAGTTATTTCACTTTGAGAGCAAAGAAAATAATCTATTAATTGCCATTAATGTGAAATTACTAGACCTACACATACAGTAAGAGCCTGATAAAAATGCTCATTTCAGAAGACAACTTCAAATGGCACTTACAGGCTTTTGCATCTGAACTCTTCATATTGTGTTTAGTACATACAAGAGCATTTTAAATAATATATTGAATTTTATTTTGATAAATATTCAAATAAATGGCACCTTTGAATTGTTCAGAGAAGCTGGGGTCTGAGAATGCTTTCGGTATAGGTTTTCTCACACAAACGGGTTCTGTTTTTTCACTTTTATCGGCAGAGCCCATCTCCTCCTTCAGCCTCTCTCGCTTCTTCTCCTCCCTCTTGTGGAACCTGAAGGGCTTCTGCATGGTCAAGAGGAAATCTCTCCTCTGCTCACGACCTTCCTTCCTCAAGCGCTCTTGTTCATGGATGAGGTCATCATAAAGAGGCTTTGAGACGTGCTCAGGGACGGAAGCGACACAAAACTTTTTCTGACACTCGGCCAGGTCTGCCTCCTCTTTGGCTTTCTGTGAATCCTGAGGGAGAGGCTTCCTCTGTCTCTCTGTCACTGTTCCCAAATAATTAGTTCCAGTAGTTCTTGGTGCCTTGACTACATTTGAGGTAAAATTCCACAGGATCACCTTTGAACTGAGGACAAGATTGGAAGACGTATGTTTCAGTACAAGATATCTATGAGAACATCGTTATCAAATGTAAGATTTGAATTACCTGTGATGTTTGCGGTTCTCAGAGTTTCGCCCATCGTGATCGCTGATGCTTTGCTGGGGTATTTTGGATTTAAGTATCCATTCAGTGCTCGTGGCGAGCAGGGAGTTCTGCAGGAGCCTCTTCTCCAGGCCATTCTGGTGCCGAAGCTCTAATTTCTCCAGCTGCTGCTTGCGTTTGGCCTTCAGAGCCTCCAAATGCAACTCAAGAGATAGTTCAGACTTATCTCTATCCTCATTACAGGACAGCAGGCTTTCTGGAACATGCACATTGTCTCCCTCTTCAGATCTAGAAACATCTAAAGTGGGAGAGATCTGGACAGAAAATCTGCATTTAGTTAGTTTGTTTGTTGGATTAATGAATTGTTTTACTTTTGAAATAAGGAGCTGAAAGAAACAGCCACCAAACTATAATTAAAATTTTGTAATTAAAAAATTATTTAAAATTAAGTATGACAAGCTAGGTAAGTGAAACTACTCTAAACAATACTTTTCGAGTCTACATTAAATATTTGTACTGCATTAAATATTGTTTTTGGACTGGCTGAACAACGTCCCATAGGCATCACTGGTTTCCATGAATGCAAGCACTAGCATAAATAATTATTTATCAAACCGATTTATATATATATATATATAAAAATAACATTGTTTGTTATAATATTGACGATAAAATATTGACGTCTTTTGTTGTTGCATTTTCTGAGCTGTGTTGAACGTCAACTCAACAGCGTAAATGTTGTTACTATGGCAACCACAAACGCGCATAGCTACGCTGTTATTGTTCACCTTCGCCAAAAGCGATTCAAAATTAACTGTATAAACAACAACAAAATCAGATTAATCAATGTTGAATCGATAAATACAATGAAAAATATCAGACATGTGTTTCTATTTGAACAAACTCTGGTACTGCATACCCTCTTCCACCATTATTGATTGTTTTCTCACCATTGTCCTCTGATCCATGGTGTGATCAGGCCCGCTATGAGGACATCATTCAAACACTCATCCATTAACTCTGAAAGATCAAGACACACTCCATTTCCCTGGAATCGGCAGATATCATGATCTCTGCAGCGGTTACAGTCTCCACCCACCGGCGCCTGGGCACGACACTGAATCCTCCTGAGTTTATCACAGTAGTAACGTCTTCCAGGAATGCTGGGTACAGAATAGCATCTGTTTCTCAGCAAACACTGTATTCAGCAACAAAACACGGATACATGTTGCCTGCGTTCATGTTTAAAGTAACTAAACGCACAGGACTTCATCATCCACGACGGCAGATGGCGCCAAAGGCAACATGCTCCCATCGTGCTACCATCTCCGAACAAGAGCTCAGAAGCGAACGTGTTTTATAAGACACAACCTTTACGCTGTCATTGTATACTGCTGTTTGTGACTTGTAAAGTAAAGACAAATTAAATGTTTTGGGAGTGTCCATGATTCGTTTTCATTATTTCAGTGGCTTTTAAAATCCGGAAGGAGTGTAGCAAACGGAACTCTTAACGTTACTTGTTCTCTATCAACAACAACATGGCTGGGTGATAGATAGTGTACCGTTAATGTCAATAACAGGACAAATATAACGAAGATATTTAGATATTTACTTTTAGGCTTGTTAGTTGCAACAAGTTGTATCACGTCTGTTTTTTCGTTAGAATGTTCACTTTTGCGAAAGCTAAGCTAGCAGTGTTTGGGATTGGACGGCAGTGTGTTGCACTGAGGGCACTCAATGGAGCGCAAGCGGTGCGTAACGTTAGAGGATTCGCGTCCTCCGAACGAGACGAGGGATCCAGCACTTCTGAAAACGAGCTCTTTGACGTTATAATATCCGGCGGGGGAATGGTGGGCACTGCTATGGCGTGTTCTTTGGGTGAGTGAGTGTCCCTAACATGCAACCAGCCCGCTTTTGCCCCTCACCTCCATTCTCCCACGCTGCACTTCCCAGTTGTAATGAAGTCCTTCCCATTACTTTTCTTTACCCTTGTTTTTTTCACGCAAAGAGAGGTTGTTATTTTGCTTGATGAAAGTGTTTTGGCTGGAGGTGAAGGGTGCAATTGCGGTTGCACAATGTGAAGTTCTCATGCCCGCAGGATGCCAAAGTAACTAAGCAGCGTGCAATCAACGCACAGATTTTATGCAAACTTTAGTAAGTTCTAAGGTAAAATATGCCAAATTAGAGAAGAAACAATTACACAGGGATTTAGAAAGGACAATGGAATAAAAATAGATCTTCCTGCATTTAATCTGTGTGCTTCTTTCAGCTCTAGATCCAAATTTGACAGGGAAGAAGATCCTCCTGCTGGAAGCTGGTCACAAAAAAGAGATGGACAGGGTTCCAGAGACCTACAGTACACGGGTCAGCTCCATCAGCCCAGGCTCAGCAACGCTTCTTAGTGGTACGGATTTGTGTAGCTTTTTACATATGATTTCTGTGTGGTTCATATGACACTCATGGTTCTATAGAGGAACATCCTACAGGCCATTTTATCTACCTTGGGTAGTTCCAAAAAATAATCATAATTCTTCATTTATTTATCCATGTCTTCCAGAAAATGAACAAAGAGCGCCATTAAATACAAAATAGAATCTAGTCTCTTAAAAACCATATAGTTGCTGTTGAAATTAATAAAAACTTTTAAAAAATACTTTCATTAATTGAAATAAGACTGAAATAGGTAATACAATTGTTAACACGTTACAATTAAGGTTCCGTTTGTTAACTGTTTAATGCATTACCTAACATTAACTTATAATGTGCAATGCATTTGTTACAGTATTTATTAATCTTTGTTAACGTTAGTTAATAAAAAATACAACTGTTCATTGTTAGTTACTGTTAGCTCAGGTCCATTAACATTAATAGATCCAACTTTTCATTTTATTAATGTAGTAAATGTTGGATTCGGCATTAACTAAGATTAATAAATGCTTTTTCATTGTTCATTGTTAGTTCATGTTAACTAATGGAACCTTATTGTAAAGTGTTACCATAAAATATGAAAAAACTAATGGAACCGTTGAATTGCTGCCTTGGCAATCAACTAAAGTAAAAATGTTTGAGTTAAAGTTTTAAAATAACTAAAACTTAAAAATAAGGCTAAATAGAAATGTAAAATTCATAAATCAATAAAATGACAAAAGCACAAGTTCTTAAACTAAAATGTATTTACTATAATAATATCTACATACTAGTATGTAATAAATTCACTGGGTAACAGAATATATTGTTTTTATTGAAATTGTTCACTTTTGTCCTTAATGACTTATTTTTTTATACTCTATAAAACATTGGCTAAAAAGACAGTTCCCTTTAGCCCTTTAAAGCAGATACATTTTCTTACCATTATCTTTTAATTGTCACAAATTCACAAAATGTAGAAGTACAGAAAAAGTTTGCCCAAAATAAACAATAGATTTTAGATGGAGGGTAGTAGATGTGATGCCACGGGCATTGAGCCACCTTCTGTTGCCAAGCTACACGGTGTGTTATCTTGAACGAAACGTATGCTTATGATTGTGTCCTCAGAATGCATGTTTGCATTATGGGCAATGTTGGGCATCATTTAGAACCAGTACTTTGGGTAATGTGGAGGCACAATCCAATCACAAGGTCTGTGGTGAGGATAAGTACATCTGTTCCATTCAAAGCTCTGAAGCTGCACTCCTGTCATTAAAACTATTTACAGCATAATGTTTGTATGTGAAAGATTCACCAGGAAGTAGGTCAGTAGGTAGCTTTCTCTCCTGCGCTGTGTATTTTTTCCATTACTACATTAAGCTCTGGTTGTATATGATAAAGGATAAACTTTTTAATTGTGTTACAGGTCTTGGTGCTTGGGACCATATTGTAAATATGAGATGCAAGCCGTATAATAAAATGCAGGTCAGTAAAACCAGTATGTTGTAATACAATGATTACTTGGGCGGTGCTGTTATGCTATGATAGCATCACATTCTACTGAATGATAATCATATTCATGCACCACAGTATTACCTGGCACTTCATAGAATGTCCATCAAAACACCCTACAAAGTATAGTACTTTTTTTACAATTAAAAATGTAAATGGAGCAATCAAATATCACACCAAAAGAAACTTGCATCATTTAAAAGCAACTAACCTCTAAATCAAAACGCATTGTGTAACCAACACGGTTATTTACTATAACCTTACCTGCTTATTTTCCTGAGAGCAGGAGGCCACTCCATTAAAAACAGCTGTATCGTGTTTTGCTCGTCGTTGTTTGCCTCATCACAATGTAAGCAGCCACCCATAAATTAATGCTACTGAACCACAGCCTCCGAATGCAAAACATACATTAGAGATGCAGAACCTCAAACTCCGTATCGCAACCTGACAGTTAAGCTTGGTTTTGCTTGCGGAACACAGTTTATCTATTAGGGTCTTATTTAGCGGGATGACATAAATCTAACTGGCTACTAATTACGAAGATTCATGTGAGATGCAGGGAGAGGAATTAAAAGCCGTGGAGAGTGTGGAGATCACAAGTAAAAGGCCCCTTCGTTTACTATGCTGTGGTGGGGTTTCTCCTGTAATATGTGGATTTTTCACTGCCAGAATGAAATCCTGTGGTTTCTGGGCAAACTAAGGGGTGTCATCAGTGTGCACTTTATAGTAATATACCTCACCCATTATACCTTTCCTCTATCCTTTAAGATTTTTTTTTGTTTGTGAGTGCATTTATGTCCAAACAAGGATGAAATTGCAAAGGAACTGAGCTAGGTTCCCTCTTGCCCTCCAATTAAATTCAAGCGGTTGAAGGAAAGTGACTAAAGCGGGCTTGGGAAGTGCCATGTTCCAGAAAAAAGTGTGGAGGTTCCTTAAAGTGTTATCAGCTAGATTTTATTCCTTCCACAGTGGTCTGAATCTTTTCTGGTATCTTTGTTACTGAAATGATCGCGTTAAAAGGGTCATTTTGGCAAGGGACGTTTTAATTTGGCAGCGACTGGACGTACATAGCAACTCCAAAACTTATCAACAGCTGTGTTTTTCCTATGTGTAAAATCCTTATAATTGTGGGTTGGTCACGTTTTAAATCTTCCACGTAACCATGTATCAAAATTTGCAAAACCACTACTATTAGTGGTTTTAGCATGGCTGTATAACAAGGATAGAACGGTCCTTTTGAATCCATGTTACTCATGGATTTAATTGTTTGCCAGTCACCTTAGTTACAAGTCATTTTCGTTTTTAAAATATAGCTGCATCCATCACCAAGACCTTTTGCAATTAAAACCATCTGCATGTTTTATTAACTTAGTTGCAAGGCAACTCGGATGAAACAAACTTAGCTCGACAGTAATGTTCGCATATTTGTTATTTATTATTGGCTTGACTATAAATACAAGCATAAATCGCCACGGAGAATGGCATTTTACATTTCTGCCTCACCCCAGTGCGTTTACGAAGTCAACCATGCAGCCTCAAAGGCTGTTGGTGGCTGATGTTTGGTTAGAGTATCTGGCAAAACTCTTCACTCAGTCAAACAGCTTTGATGTGTTGAAGTTCAATGAAGCTCGTGCTCTTTTGTAAATCCATAAATAGTGCCCGAGTGGTCACATAAGGATAGAGTTGTAAACCACTGCAATAATTTGGTTCTTTGCTTTAGGTTTGGGATGCTTGTTCAGATGCCCTGATTACATTTGATAAGGAGAATCTGCAGGACGAGATGGCGTACATCGTTGAGAACGACGTCATTGTGGCCGCCCTCACCAAACAGCTGCAGACTCTCTCTGGTAACGGATCCACATTTTGATGTTTGATATATATGGATCGATTTATGGTTTTTGTTTTGGTAATCATTGCTTCGCACACTGAACTTTGATCGTTATATGATGATATATCCCTGATCGTTGCTTTTGCTGTGCTTTTTCCATGTTGCTAAATGGTTACCCCAGTACTCTCGAGCGCGGAGTGGGCTCCCTGGTAATTCGTTTTAGGGATGGCTTGGCAAATGATGTCACCACAAGCCTTTCCTTCCTGTCTTGGCAACATGTTTATTTGTACTCGTACTCCTTTTGAACATCTTTCTTCTTCTGCTTTTTTTTCTTCTAAAGATTCCACTTCTTTGGACACATCCGTGTTTTTCCTGCTATTTCGATCATCCAGCACATTAATTTTGGTGGGAGTCAAAAGCCCCATGAGAATTGCCACCCTGTTCGGACATGTGCAGTGGTCTATTGACCCGTTTAACAAAACCACATTCCTTTCCAGCCGTAGCATCTCACTCACTCTGGGTGCCTGAGCACGGACAGCATTTTACTGTAACGTTTTGTTGTTGTAATTAACTATCCCGTTCCAAGGCTCTGCATTTGGCTTTTCCATGCGATGCTCTGTAAAACGGCATATTTTTAAAAACAGGCCTTTTTTAAAATGCATCGTTGCATTTAACAGATGTGCGGTAGCACGTGCATGTTCACGTGTTTCTGTCAAGTTGGTGCTTTTTAACAGTCTCCTATTTCTGTTGAAGTACTAGACAAAGAGTACATGCATCAGCCAGCTGTTTGTTTTCTGTTACTCTGCTCTCAAATCAGCAAGAAGCCAATATTTCTCACCCGTGCACAAGAACTAGTGTTCAATTTTGTGGACAGAATGGTCTCAAGGTCCGAAATGTAGGCATAGTTCTGGATCTTTTCATGCGCTAGACCGCCAGTGATTCTAAGGAAAGTGGATTTTCTGCTTCCTTTACTTTCGTCCTCTGTTGTGTGCAGGATATTGGCTGCTGGTCATAAGTATTGCATGGTTTGCTTGTAGATAAACACCATTAGTCAGCCGTGGGTGACTTGCCAAAGCCATTAAGATAATTTTCAATGCTAGCAGGCCTCAACTAGAGAAAGGAAAATAACTTTGTGTTTTATGAGGTGGTTTGATGATCCTTAATTTTGGACTTTGTCAAAGCCAAACCCTGTTTGTTTGGATTTTCTCCCATTTCTCAAGTGGAACTGAACAAGATTTGGTCTAATGCTCCTTTTGTTGCATTTTGTAATGATGTTTTGGTGTGATTATCATTCATGTCTAAACCAGACCATGTTGAAGTGCAGTACCGAACAAAAGTTGTGAAGTACACCTGGCCCCATCCTTACCATGTCTCTGAGTCCATCCCTTGGGTTCAGGTGACTCTAGCTAATGGAAAGACTCTCCATACCAAGCTGTTGGTATGTAGAATTTATCCAGTTTGTCATTTGGTATTACAAACAGAACAGTGCATAACTACGAGCAAAACCTCAATTTCTTAAGGTAGGTTTGATTGGCACTTTCAGATCGGTGCTGATGGGCCTAACTCAATGGTGCGGAGAGAGGCTGGCATCCCAACAGTCAAATGGAATTATGATCAATCAGCAGTTGTCGCTGTTCTACATTTGTCTGAGGTATGATGATCCTCCAGTTACAATTTTAAATCATATTGCTTCTCATGTGTTTTTACTTATTGACTACTGTAATTTTGCTCAGAAATGTTACATTGCAGAATTGCATTAACCTTGCAATATTGTTTTTCAGCCCACAGTAAATAACGTAGCCTGGCAGAGGTTCCTACCAACCGGACCCATTGCAATGCTTCCCGTGAGCTGACCATAAGAGTTTATTTTACTTGTAAATGATGTCAGTTGTACTTGATTTGTTTCAATTGGCTCGTCGTGATATCGCTTAGTGGTCAGATGGAAAATACATGTGTTTGTAATGGTACTCAAGCCCAGACGTGGTGTATGTGTCTGCTCTGCAGTTGTCAGACACGGAGAGCTCGCTGGTCTGGTCCACCAGTCATCAGCATGCTGAAGAACTTCTACAGCTGGATGAAGAGAGCTTTGTGGATGCCATTAACTCTGCATTTGTGAGTAAACACTGACACTGTTGCCACACGTATGGTCCACCTCTCTAAACCGAACACCTTACGAGCGCTGTGCTATTACAATATTGCAATAGTTAATTTTGGTATGTAGAATAACATAAGTGATTTTTGATTGAAATGTCCCTATCTGTGCTCTGCGTTCTCTTCATTTCGGCTGAATGCCCTCAAACTGACCCTCACACCCTTTTTTCTTGTTTGTGTTTCCGTCAAAGAAACTCCTCTTTTCCCAAGCTGGCTATTTTTACTGGCCTTTCTGGTCACAGGCCTTTGCATCTGAGTCACGCTTGCCATCAAAACTGGTTTACTAATTAAGCCCAAGGTTTGCCATTGTTGGTCATTACTCCACGGAATGTTTTTGCTACAGACCAAACTCAAATTTGTGGCCTGCTCAGCATTTTACTTTAATTAGGCATGCTTTTTGCATCTCTGCAAAAGTGCACAAAACTTTTTGCATCTCTTTTAGTGCACAAAAGGAAGAAGGTATAGCTTACCTCAGATCTCAAGATAAAGATATCATTAAATTAATACAAATAATGTCATTATTTACTCGCCTTCATGTTGTTCTAAACCTATATGACTTTATTTCTTAAAAATTGTGATGTTCAACTGAAGGATGTTTACGGAGCTCTTTCCCATACAATAAAAAATATAAGCATTGACCAGGGACTGTCATGATCCAAAAAGGACCAAAAAAGCACTATAGAAGTGAAGAAGTCCATGCTGTGCTCTTTTCCAAGTCCTCTAAAGCAGTGGTTCTCAGCCTTTTTGACTTGAAGGTCCCCCAATATAAGGCATTACCTCTGGTATTTTTATTTTCCTGTTTATTTTCCAACTTTTTCTATTAATTGAAACTGAGAGTGTTGATATATGAATCAACCACAATTAATTTGTGGTTCCTGAATTAATTTCGAGAAACTGTATGTTATTGCAGGATAAATAAATAATATATATATATATATATAGAGAGAGAGAGAGCGAGTGTTCAGCTGGACAGAAAATAATAAATATAAAAAAATATGGTGGTGCTTTCTTTTAGTCTTTTTTAAAGATGTTCCAACTTTCAAAAGTGCTTCACAATTCATCCTTTTACATTTTAGATGAAAGAAAGAAAGTAAAATGGTTTTGGAATGACATTTGCAGTAGTCATGATTATCTTTTAAACTGGCTCTCCACCCATCTTCCTTCCAATTTAAGCATAACTCTATTATGAATAGAGGTTCTTGCACACATCATTCCTCTGGTGCCATTGCCACTGTTGTTCACTTTGTTTTACTCTCTTCAGTGGAGTAATGAGAACCATTCTGAGCTGGTGGAGACTGCCGGCTCTCTGTTTCGGACAGCCCTTTCTGTCCTGATGCCGGACAGTGGCTCTGCACGTCAGCTACCACCTAGCGTTGCAGGTATTGGCCCAAAGAGCCGGGTCATGTTCCCACTAGGCATGGGCCATGCCACAGAATACATCCGCCACAGAGTGGCCATCATTGGGTATGTTTGCAAAGTTGAATGAAATGATTTTTGGTTTGAGTGTTTGTTCGGAATTTTTTTTTTTTTCGCCATAAGTATAGAGTCATATGTATATATAAACGAGAGATCTCTCAATATGTTAGGTTTTTAGTGCAGCTGTACTGTTTATGTGGTTGTCTGAGACCTATGTGATGATGTATTTCTAAGGTAATATAGAATCCACAAGGAGGACATTTCGTAGGTTTGGCCGGTGAAGTTAAATATGGCTCCTGACTGAAGGTTTCCTCTTTGTTTTATAATCTGTCTAATTTCAGAGATGCTGCACACAGAGTCCATCCTTTAGCAGGCCAAGGTGCCAATCTAGGCTTTGGCGATGTGGCCTATCTCACAAAAGTTCTTAGTCAAGCAGCATTTAATGGAAAAGACCTTGGTAAGTGTTCCAATATCAGCAGCAGTCAAGCTGAATGCATGTGTTCACTGGATTTGTACATGTATGACAGTTTCCAGAGATGTAGATAGAATATTTTAATTTAATATGCATTAGATGAAGTCTTGTAATGTTAAACTCATACATTATATTAGCTATATTGTGAAGAACTGCCTCGCGTTGAAGGAACGTGACAAGAAACATGAAAGACTTGAAGACTCTATGTACATTCAGATCTTAGAGTATTTCATACCTGAAGGAGCATATTTTTGGTTCAGAAGAGCCCAGTGGAGCTATCTGTGGTTTTTCATAAGCTCTTTTCCATTTCCTTATATCGAGGGTGATTTTTAGTAAAAAGTACTGGTTGTCCTGGAGCTGTATACCGTGTTTTTACTTGTCACTCCTGCCAAGAACTGCTCATAAATTTCTTTGCAGCCACAAATGGAAATCTTATGGGGAACTGTTGACATCAGTTTCTTAGAAATGTATATATGTATACTTAAGAGCAGTAACTGATGTTTTCCATATTCGTTTGATATTTGATTTTGGAGGAAAATTACCAAACATTTTATGGTATGGAATTTCAGTAAATGTTAAATTAAGCGAAAATAACTACTTCATATTCCCAATTAATAATGTTTTTTTTTCTGCAAGACACGAGATGTGTAGAAGTTGAAGCCATATGATTGTGGTGTAAATCTGGAGAGATTTCTGCAGTTGTAAATTCTGTGCAGACAGCAAGTACCAAATGGATAACAAAAAGGACAACTTTTAAAGAGAAAAGAGAGTACTTCACAAGCTTTGCTGTTTAACCATTGTTCCTTTGAACTCTAGGAGCCATGCAGCACTTGTTAGAGTTTGAGACTGAACGTCAGCGACACAATCTTCCTATGATTGCAGCCATTGACCTCATGAAGAGACTGTACTCCACTAATGCCGCCCCTATGGTTCTACTGAGAACATTCGGCCTGCAGGCTACCAACACACTGCCTCCACTTAAAGTATGATCACATCTCTTATTCTTCCCACAATTCCTTCAAAATGTCAGATTTATTTTTATTTCCTGCTCTGAAATTATTGGACAAGCTGTTCCCTTCCTCCATCGTATTCCATTATTTTGGACCTTGCTCTTTTCCTTAGCTCTGTGGCAGTCCGCTCATGTTCTCTTCTCTTTCATTTCTGTCATCTGTGCCTCTTTCTCCGCTCTGTTCTGCTTCCAGCTTCAGCCTTCTTTCACCTCTCCAACTTTTGCTCCATTTTTCACTCTTCCTCTGATTTCCCCTCTTTAACCCCATCCCCCCATCTTGTCCTCTGATTACATGCATTTCTACTCTTATCCGTGCCTGTAATTAACATGGTCAGGAGCTACTACTATGGCTATGTTTAGCCCTAAGGGTGGAGTTGCAGGGCTGTGCATGGTGGTGTTGGCTTGTGTTTTCACACTCCTTTTATTACAGGCCACTCTTATGAAATGGCTTCATTCCTTTACTAAGCGATTCCAACCAGAGGGCCTGTAACTTGTCTTAAGCCTCGAGGGATATCTCCCACATTTGCTGTTGCTATTATAGATGTTACAGCCAGTTTATGTGCTTCAGATGTAATGTAAGATCGACTTGTCACCCTCCATGATCAAAAGTGGGAAGATGTGCATTTCTCTTTATGACTATTGCTTAGCTGTAAGTCATTTACATTTTTTCTTGTACCCACAGGAGCAGATCATGGCCTACGCCAGCAAGTAAAATACTAGCTGCAAACTAGATGTTTTCTGGATCTCTAATGTTAGACGATTTTGTTCATGGAATGTATGTGTAAATTAATAAAATATATTTTATTCCTCTGTCTTTGTGTTTCATGCCATCTTTTCCTATCAAGCATATGAAGATGTAACTACTGCTCTACCGCCTTTACTAATAGAACGTAAATGTGCATGTGTACCAAACATGTTTCTATAAGAACATCAAATTTCATAAATCTATATGTATTGATTTATATTTCCATAAATCTTATATGGTCAACTTATCTGTTGTTACGGTTTCACAGACATGATTTATGACCTAATGAATAGAGTTTTGTACAGACTGGTTGTGGAAAGTTTTCCATGTTGTAGAGCAGCTGTCAAAACTAATTTAGGCTTCTCAAGTCAAAGTACATAGATTTAAGCACGTAATTTGCATTATGCTGGATATTCACTACTGCCAGAATTTGTAAGACAAAGGTGTACTACAGAACTGCATTGGGAATTAAGTATTTGTAAGTGATCCAAAATGTATCTCGGCATGGCCTTGTAGTTTTGTATTGGATTCCAGTGTAGGCTACTAAATCATAATTTACTAATGAATACAAATAAAAGTTTACATTGCAGATCGCTGTAGCAACCCTTTAATCAAATCAACTTATATCTGGCCAGAATTCTCACAGATGTGCGATTATTGGCATGCGGTTGCAGTTTTCATATTTGGCGCAAATTTTATTCGACCACTGTAGATAATGGAGGTAAATGACTTGACTTTAAAATTGTTGCTTCCTATTACTTCCCAGTTTGATCAACAAGGAAATCCATTCATCTCATTCTGAGTAGGTAAGCAAGCAAGAATTGTCTATAATATACTATATATATTTACTATTTATATATATATATAAAAGCCACAGCCATATCACCCTGCAGCACAAGACTGGTTGCCCACTGAAGCTAAGCAGGGTTGAGCCTGGTCAGTACCTGGATGGGAGACCTCCTGGGAAAACTAGGTTGCTGTTGGAAGAGGTGTTAGTGAAAAATCTGTGGGTCCTAATGCCCCAGTGTAGTGACGGGGACACTATACTGTCAAAAAGCACCGTCTTTCGGATGAGACGTTCAACCGAGGTCCTGACTCTCTGTGGTCATTAAAAATCCCATGGCACTGGGGTGTAACCCCGGTGTCCTGGCCAAATTCCCACCACTGGCCCTTGTCAATCATGGCCTCCTAATAATCCCCATCCACTTGATTGGCTCTATGACTCTCCTCTCCACCTGTAGCTGGTGTGTGGTGAGCGCACTGGCGCCGTTGTCCTGTGGCAGCCGACGCATCATCCAAGTGGATGCTGCACACTGGTGGTGGTTGAGGAGAGACACCCCCACATGATTGTGAAACGCTTTGGGTGTACAACAATACACAAAGTGCTATATAAATGCATCATTCATTCATATGTACTTCACGTCTACATAGTTTCTAAATAGAGTTTTCGGTTATACTGCCGTTGATGCTATTAAGTCAACCTTATTTTACACTGTTTGAGATAAAAATATCTGTGACCTGCAAGAATACCTCAAGCTAAATCTACTTGATGGATCAAGAAAGGTTTGTGCTAGATGTATTTTATCTTTAAAAATCGCATTTAGTTAAGATATTCAACAACAGGTTTTTCTTATTTGTTTTATTAATGAACAAATCATATACAACATTGAATTGGAAAGCATATTTATAGCATTTGCTGTCGAGAATACCTCTAAAAATGGCAAAGCCGTAACTATGACAACTGGTGAAAAAAGTACATTACTGAAGTGTATATATACAGACATAGTAAAATACATAAAAAGGTATACTTAAGCAGCTTTAAAGAAGCAGATGGATTAACGAGATGCAACAACTGCACACTGCATATTTAGCAAGTATTCATGTAATAAATATTTGTACAAAACACACTTAACATGATACTGCCAAAAATGGGTCCTAAATCGGTCAGCAGTATGCACTTGTCACAAAATCTTACCTAGTTCTGCTCAATTACACCTGAGCATCTCCGCATACACAAAGCAGTAACATTTCAACGCTGGTCTACATAATGACCACCTAAAAGGACTTGGAGCCATTCACAATAACTAACCCAAGTTTAAAGACATAAACGAGGTTCAAGGTACTATAAACTGTTTGTATGTTGGCATAAAATAACTCTATTTTGAATACAGTAACATATGTCTACTTAAATAACTTTTGACCAGTAGTCATTTGAGTTATATTTTATCCAAGTATTTAGCCATGTAATCATTTATATACCTTTTTTAGTTTGATAATGGCTGCAGTGCAAGTGTATTTCAACTACATGCCATTCAGTGTTAAGAATCATGTCTGGTTAGAACTTGGGTTAAAAAAAAAATAAAACCTATTGATTTTCACCAAGATTGATATGCTTCTAAAGAGCGTAAATACATGCATTATTTTTTAATATGTAAAACAGCACTCATGTGCTTAAGTAAAGTGACTACATGTATGATTTGTCATTTTCTCTACCTGCTCAATGAACCCCAGGTTAAGATGCGGATCCCAAACAACTTTCCAAAACATGTACAGATGGCTGTAACTGAACCATCTACTCTATAAAGTTTTACGTGCTATATAGGGGCACTAAATGGAAATTGCAGTATAATTTACCATAACCTAAAACAGCACTACACTACCGTGCAAGCACTACTACTAACAAGTTACTTCAGAAGAAGCTACAATAATAAACACAATGTTTTTACATGTATCCCACTGCACAATATCCTGCACAGCAGTATGAATCAGGAGCTTTAAATGGGTGCATTAAACACTGGAACATTGAAAACTGCCAAGTTAGACAGACTGTGTCTCAGGTGAGACGGCAACTGAAAAATGTAAACATACAGTAGAAATAGCAGGCTGGCCTTGCCATCTTTACAAAAATATAGTGATTTCTTTGTGAACAGTTCTGTAAGAGTTTAATTGATGAGAGGGGAGAGCGTTGTGATATAGGGCTGCAGTGCAGGGTAGGTCTGAAACTCAATTAAAGAGTTATGGAGGAGGACAAAGAGGGGCTGCTTCAGCAGGTGAGTTGCACCTTCTTGACCCCTGTGCTCCCCTTCATGCTGGTGTTCACTGCAAACCTGCAGGCTTTAATGAATGTTGAGCTTGTGGAAATGATCGAAGATGGCACCGAGTGCCCAGCTTGTCTCCACATTATTCACCTTTTTAGTAAGCTGTTAAAAGAAGATCATTAATCCATTATGCTGCTGCCTAATCTGTGCTACTACATCTGATAAGGAAAGTTAACTTTGGCTTTTGGCAATTTACTTTTGTATGCTCAAACACTGAGCTAGTAAATAGGTTTGAGACCAATTTTAGATCCTCCCCGTAGAGTTTAAGAGTTTGACATTTTAAAATTAAATTTAAATATTTTCCACTCACCTGCAGAACAGTGCTGTCCTTGAACCCAAATCCCTCTTTCAATAGGCATGTGATATAGGTCATGTCCATGCACAAAAAGGGGCTGATCGGACGGTATTTAGTCATCTTGTTGCACACTTGTTTAAGAAAAAGAAAAGAACAGTAATTAGCTGTGCTTGCTAAGGGAAGCTTTTACTATTGCTCATACTTAAAGTTAGAGATTTGAACAAACCCTTGAGCCTTAGTATTTTAAACCTTGACGCATTTCTCATCCCACATAGTCTGTGCTACAGACATGAGTTATGCTTCAAATTGGGTGGCTTGTTGAGGAAAGTGGTGGCAAGTATCTAGTAACCAACCAGAACAAGCTAGCACTAAGAACTACTTTGAAAAGTTTTGCAACCACATAGCAATGCTCATGGCGAATAGTTTTGCACGGACAAGCACCAATCACATTTCTTCAGAAAATGTAAATATTTTGTAACTCTGAGTATAGCATTGGGCAATAAAAAAATCCAAGACAAGATTAAAAGACTAAAAGATTCCTATGTTGCACAAGAGATGATAAGCATAGTGTATACACTATCCAGTGAGTCCCAGACTGTTGATTGTCAGGCTACAGTGTGTCAGAGTCTGGGGAAAATCAGGTAAGACTTTGAGGCACCGGTACTGTGTTTGCTACAACCATCTGTCACGTCTTTGTGAAACAGGTCTACCCAATGTTTTGTTTTTCCTCCAGCTAACAACGTGATTTGTAAGAGTTTGAGACGAGGAGGAAAGTGGGAATGAATAATTTCATACCCTAGGTCGTACCCTAAGTGCTGATCGTGCTCCAAATGACGAGGGATACCAAGTGTTCCTGCAAAGGGTGAGACATTAAGTCCTGCCTGCCTCCAGTTAGATATTGGGCATTAGGTGTTGTCTCACGGTCAGGGAGGAGGTGGGTATCCACAGGGCTGCTGCCACTGGGATAACCGATGTGCCAAATGCGGTTCATCGAGACCATGCGACAGTGTCAGCATACAAATAATAGCCTTACATAAGGCGCCAACTCATTCCCCCTAGCGATAAATCATCTCTGCAGACATTTACTGGTGGACACAATCTACCAAGATTCCATGAATCAGTTGCAGGTCTCAAACTGACATATGCGTCACTTTCTGCTCAAGAACTCACAACATATTCCTCTAGTAAGGGCATGGAAAAGCTGAGATAGCGGGTCGGAGAGTTACAAAAAAGGTGAACACACGCAAGCAGAAGTATTTGTGTGGGAGAGGTGCAACCTGTGTTTATGTGGTGGCAGAGCTATCATTTTGTGAAGCCAGTGTGATTGTCGAGAACCTCAAATGCAAATAAGCACAGAGGGTTTATGTTTGTGCAATGTGTGCGGCAAGACTTTGACCTGAGTGTTCTTTGGGGAATGGGAGAACATCCAAAGTCTTACCTTCTTTGGCTCTCTTTTTAAAATCCCTGACTTCCACAGTACCGCCACGGGACCCGTCTAAATGATTGAGACAATACAGTTTGTTCAGCATAACTTTTAAAGATGAATCATTTGTAGATATTCCGTAGCATTGACCCTTATCCCTAATGTAGACCTACTTACCAATGAGACCAGACTCCACTGCTCTGTCATAGTAATAGGAGAAGGCATAGAAGATGCTGCTTCCCTTGACTTCTAAGGGCTGGTGCACAATCCCTTTCACCACCTGCATTACCTCTTGGTAGCACAACTTATACCCTGCAAAACCTGGAAATAAAGAACAGATGTATTTACCGTATTAATGTCTTTTAAAGTTTTTTCAGCAATTTCATCAGTATAAAATCTGGTGGTCCACTTTGAAGAAGTCCTTGTTTAGATAGGAGCAGTCAGTCTGACGGACGTGTGAAGCAACCAATCACAATTTGTTATTTTATGCTGTGCTGGGATATATTTGCTCAGCAGTGTCGGTCCCCATATACCCAATACATTGTAAACTCAATTTCGCCTCCAGTTGGACACCCAGAATCAGTGTGTAAACAGACATTAAGGCTTCTGTGGGCGGTCCAACCTAACCTTCACCCTGTGCTTGATATCTGAGGTATCTTGAATGGAGAATGCCTCCTTACAACATAATGTGGTGAGTTTGAGGGTTTGCCACAAACTCTTCAGGGAGAGGTTTCCTCACAGGAAGCTCCAAATAGGCAGCTTTCATATGCCCTGGAGCTAACTGGCTGGTCAGGTCTACCAGTTGGAAACCATATGAACTGCTTAACAAGGCCCATCATAGCTGGTAATTCTGCACCACAAAACATTGTTGAAGGGAGAAAGGGCTAGGCTAAATGCCAAGCATGTGATCTTTTTTACATGTCTGTGGTTAGAGAGTGTTGAATAATTTGATGAGTGAACTGAGTGAACTTGACTATTTAAAATAGACTGAAAACGACCCTGAGAAGATTTTAGTTTTATTCTGACTATAAATGGAAGCTTGAAGTCAATGTGAATGTGACATTTTTGCATGAAACAGTATATTAATCAAAACAAAAATGTAGTAACTAGATGAAAATTGACCATTGTACTGAGATGATGTAACCACTGAGAATTGACTAGATTGTGAAAGGTAGTTTTTAATCAAAATTAATTGTTAAAAAAATGTAATCACTCTGACTTTATTATGAGACTGAGGTCACTCACCATCTGGGATTCCACTGACTTTGTAGGTGAGTCCACCAAAGCTCCAGTCTTCTCTGAATTTTTTGGGTAAACAAGAACTTCTGAAAACTTTCCAGTCAAGACCTGAAGGTCGAGCATTGTGAGAAATTAATAAACATCCATTATGAAACAAAGTTAGAAAATATAAAAAACATTTTATGAATAATTACCATCAGCACCAAGAGCACCAAGAGTTGCCAGTCGTGCAGCAATTAGTCCATTACCAAGATAACTGCAAATGGGAAAAGCATAAACATGAATTTTTCCACTGATGGCATATTGTTGGTCTTTGTCTGGAAAGGGACAAAATTACTGTTGTATCGTCAAGTTATCTGACCTGTGAGTATACAGCTCAAAAGTGCTGTTGAACATGTTGATTTTGGCAATGTAGTCTGGAGGAGCATTCAGCACAGTTTTCTGTGAAAGAGAGGAGAACAGTGTCAATGTAAAAAAACGACTGAAAATTCTAGCCAGTATATGTCAGCTGTGGTTTTGTCTTATCATTATACCTTTAACCGAGGAAGGAAAGTAATCTGAGTTGAACCCCCACCCAAATCCAGGATCCCGACGGTTTTTCTTGTTTTAGTATACAGATGACCTGCAGTGCAAAGATTTAGTAAACTTGTTTAATATCAGTTATTCAAATCCATGAAAAGCATGTAGAAGTATATTGGAAGTTAGAAATATATCTAGGGCTAGCTCTGAGAGTTCATGGTGGGAGCTCAGTCATGGTCTACTCTTAGGTTAAACTAAATATTTTAATAACTTATAATAACGTATAACTGTACCTGTGAGGAAGTTTAATGTAACCCATGCCAAGACCCCTGTAAGAGAGAGAATCCATGCAGTTGAGATGCAGAATTTGAACACTTAAGTATTTAGTCTCAGCTCTAAATAACATGGTAAACACCAATCACTATTTAGACAATATTTGACATTTGAACCTTTTGATAACTCTAACAAATAGTTTTTTATATATTCAATAGTGCTGCATTAAGATGTAGGCTAAAGTATCCATTGAAAGTATACATTTGTAGATCTACACTGGGGCCAGCCCAGGTAATTAAACATGTCTGAGATGCAAAATTAGTCACACCTCATAAAACCACAAGACAAGTACATGAATGTCTGAGTTTTCACGAAAACTAATGTCAACCTAAATTAAAAAATGTGGAGGATTATTTTATATTGAGCGTGGGAGGCTTTCAGACAAGGTTTAATCCAGACAGCTATATTAAACACTCAGGTCACTATCAAAATAACAGACACATGAAAGCTGGTGTAAAAAGGATGTTTCAAAGTCTGTGCATTACATTATGGGTGTAATTTACATTTGTGCTTCAGCTTGGATGTGTTAAACAGAGAAAGGTTATAGTACCCTCATTGGTGCCATTCATGATGGTGACACTGTTGTTTGGCACAAAGAAAGGAGAGTCGTCAAAAATGTCTTTGACCTGTGGACACAAACCAGAAATTACACATATTAACCATCGTGTGCAATTTCAGCTCTACGATGTAAAGAAATCTAAGAGTTCATGACTCATGTGTTCCTCTGTAATGTACACCATAAAAAAGAAAGAAACCATTTGGTTGTTACAACATAAAATTCAAGCCGGTTCTTTTTATCTGGAGTCGACGGGAAGTTCACTGAATCAATCTTAGGCAAATTTGTCTGAAACTGGGCAAGCAAGAAACCACAAGTGCGGCTGGTGTGGTGGCGTTGAATACGATAATTCAAAAGGCATTTGGGTCCCTTCAACTCCAGACAGCCTCAGAACAGCTGCTTTTGCACAGTATTGGTTTCTCTTCTCTCACTTTTCCTGTCTTTCTTTCTCTCCGTCTCGCACACAACGTGGTTTATTCCTCCGCGATGGTTGGTTTCTCTACTAAACTATCTGTGAAGAAGAGAATGCTTTACCTCATTCAAAAGAGCTTTGGCTTTTTCTTGAGGCAGCAGGCGCAAGCCGGCAGTGGCTTTCAGAACCACAGGTGTCTGTATCCATTGCTCTTTTGGAATTGTCTTCTTTGCGACCTTCAACAGCTGCCTAATAGTATTTCCACCCTAGAATAAACATGTACATATTATTACAAATATTCCACAATTCCTCAAAGTGAGATAAAAAGCCATTCTAGTTCTGTCCTTTGACAATACCATGATCTATAATTAGGTTAATTTACTTTTTTTTTGTCTACCAGCAACAAGGGTTTCAATAGTGAGGAGAATTATCTGTTTCAATGTACTTGTCTTGTGATTTTATAGTTGAGAACCACACCAGTAGAATAATGGCACAAAGCAAATAGTTTTTACTAGAATATCTGCAAATGTTCACAAACAAAATAATAACTCCTCCATCTAGAATTCAAATTCCATACTGCTGAATTAAGACTTTTTGGTGTTTTTGATGTTGTCTTTAGTGGAAATGTTAAAAAAAGGCTTTCTTCTTCTGCACTGTGCAGACGAGACTGGAAAATGTAAAAGCCATTAGAATGTAATAGAAGTAACACATTCCCTGATGTTGTTATTAGAAAGTTAGTGGCTTACATCTTCAGGCATATCCGCGTACGCTGACAGTCCAGGCTTCACGGCATGGTACATCTCATTGTCAAGCACTGGAAGCTCAACTGTGGGACACAGAGACAGACAGAAAAGTCAGAGGGGACAGTTGAAGACATCTGCTATTAGAAGGTGCACATTAGCGATGGACTGTGGGCAACTCGACTCCATCTCCTAAGGTTATTGTGCATGAGCAGAGACGTTTGGTTATTGTATGTTTACCACAAATGGCGACCACTAAGGTTTTCCAGACAGTAAAATTAAGAGTTTCTCAAGGCTCAGAATTTACCTCATCAGGAGTGATGCCCTGTCTCCATCTGATGGGTATTTTGTGGAACCAATTATTGCATTATCAGCTGAAACCCATGGTCTTTAACATATTGCTCAAGGCTGCAATTTATTAAATGAAACTGCAGCTGCTTATTACCAACTTTCTCCATCCCTCTTTCCTCTTCCCACCCATGTGTTTCTATTTGCCTTCTCACCATGCAGCAAATGAACCACGGCAAACACAGTAAGCAGACGTGCTCTCACCCACAGGCTCCAGAGAGGGATGCAGCGAGAAAGCAATCGGGAGAGAGAGAAATGAAGAGGGCAGCCTTTCACAGAGTCTGCAAGGCGGGACTCTTAAGGATCATTCTGAGTTCATGGTGTAAACTACACTGAAGCATGGATGTGAGTCAGGACCATCAGAGCAACACATCTAGGGAGGAAAATATTCCAATTCTAGCTACAAGAGGAGCAAGTAAGTCATCTGGGGAACTGCAGAGCTCATTTAATGTGCAAAAAACAATGGAGAAGGGACTTACCTGGGTCTTTTTGAATGAACTTGTAAATATGGATACGGGTGCCTGTACTGCCTGCATCAAACATGATCCCATAAAATTTGCGACTGAAGTTGACCGGATGAGGGACCACTGCTTCCGTCACCACAGGTGCCTCTGGAGGAAGCTGATTGTCCATGCTGGTATGGTGATTGAGCGCACGGTAGCGGTTGTACATTTGGTGGTTGTGATATGTTGCCTCTGCCAGGAAGTACCCGGCAAAAAGCCACATGGACAACGCCATCAAGAGCAACATCTGCTGAGACATGGTTTCTTTCTCCCACGCCGACACTGCAAACAGCTGAAGGCTTGACTGGCGGTTTCTTGAAAAAGTGACTCAAGAGTTTTTATGGAGGAGGATGTGTTTGCTGTTTTTGCCCGGTCTTGTAGAGAGAGTCTTGAGGGTGTACAGATGCAGCAAAGGTCTACAGAAAAGATGAAGAAGAGAAGAAAGAGAAGATGGAGAGAGCCAGAAGGAGAGGGTGAGCACAGAGACACACTCGGGACTGATCGGTCATCTGTTTACAGTATATAAAGACATAAGTGCTTGGCAGGGGGCCATGCCAAACAACGGCATCCACCAATCCTGAGCCTCGTCATCCCAAGCCTTCTGAAATCCATCCTCCACCATCCCCTCCCCTTGCTTGTAAAAATGGACATGGAATACCTGCTAAAAAGTGCAGTTTCTTTCTCATCAATTAAGTGCAAGGCGTTCAAATTAGCAATACCCTCTCATACCCTCCCCATCATCTGAAGTGGCTTAGATGCAGCTAAAATGTCTTCAGAAGAAAAAAGCGAGTATATATTAAGACTTCAAAACCAGCTGTATTGCTAGGAGTATAATGTATTGGTTTAAAAATACATTTTATGGGTGTACTTAATTAAAACTTACAGCTTTACTTTCTACTTACGGTCAGTCTTGTTACTTCACCACTTTTTCTTTCTCCTAAAAAGCATTTAAACCTACTCATGCAAGCTTCCAATTGCTGCAAGCCAGCTTCCTTTCCAATAATAGTAGTTATATCATGAACTAGCTCCTAAAGAATCTTAAATGGCCATTTAACTGGGATATTGAGATTCCGTGTTACATGTAGTTAATTTGAGTTATTTCTCTTGTAACTTCTAAAATAGGGCTTTCCCCTCTTTTGTTCGCTTTAAAAGAGGTGTAGACATTATCTAATTTATTGTAGGAGTTTGTGGCAAGAGTATAAAATGACATTATTATCATTAAACTTCAGAGCTCAAATACAGGGTAGACAAACGGTTTCTTGTGTTGTTTTCAAATCAGTTGCCAGGTATTTTGGCACAGCAGATGGTAAACTTCGGTGTCTGTGTACTTTCAGTGCCCGCAGACTAGTGGAAGATCCTGTACCCAGGACACGTAGGGTCAAACTGTTGAATCAAAACACTTCACCTTTTTTGAGGTAAATGGCTACATTTAATAATAATAATATATATATATATATATACAAAAGTTACTCTAAAATATAGGATTTGTAAATGCAAAATGTTAAGAGGCATCTCCTTACAAAAATGTTATGCAAGGCAGGAATATACTGTAGGATTATACAGAGAGAAAGCATATGAGTAATTGCATTTTCTTAGGTGACAGTCTTGCTAAGCGCTGAATTTCAAGCTTTTTGGCTTTCTTCAGCAGTTTCTTTATTTGTTTTGACAGAAAAAAAAACAATTAGGTGTTTAGATCCTGCAAGTACGAACAGACACAGTTGAAAACCTCCTACAAACTGAATAGTTGGGTTACACAGGGGTTTTCTCGACTCGCCTCACATTAAGGAGGGTTGCTTGCACAGATGAATTGTTTTGTGCAATCCTCAAATATTCAGGCCTGGCGGTAGGGTTGCATTACGATGACATGTCTTTTTCTCTTTCACTTGCAACTAATGAAAGTGGTTCACCGCACAACGAGTTAAAAATGGCTCTCGCTGCCACTGCCGATGAGACCCGGGTGAGGGATGGTGAAGAGCAGGAATAAAAGGTGGTGGATCACGGTCTGCGATTGTAGTGCTGAGGAGGGGAGATGAGAAGCACAGAGAGGGCAGAGGGAAGGAGGGAGGGAACCTGGGTGGAGTTTGGCAGTGCCTTCGCTCCCATCATGCCATTCCAGTCCCCGGACAGTCGGCTGAGCAAAGCAACAGTTCCAACGTTGTAATTTGGAACTAAAAATATTACACTTTCTTTCCTTTTTTTATTCTTTTTCCAACTGCGGTACCACATTATGGTCTTTTCTCCCGTGCCAAGCATGCATGTGCAGACCCTCGTATTGACTTCTAAAAGAACACTTTTAACCATGCCATAGCAACAATATAGAGCTAATTTAATAGGTGCCTGGCTAGTTAAGTGTCATAAAAATTGCTCACTCTCCTGCAAAAGATCATTGCTTCATGTGGTTTCTTATTATGCTGTTAGCTTTCAGGCTGGACAGGTCTATATTGCACTGCACACTATAGTGACTATGTTACAGCAGCAGTTAAATGCACCCTTTTTGTCGCTAAATGAGTACTTATGTTCACACATAACTGAGACAATTACTGACAAGGCAGTCTGTACATCCATGGAATTATCACAATACATCATAAACAGTATTTATGGCATAAAGCAGGGCAATTACATTACATTGTTTAACTGATGCAATAGAAAAAAATAAACCAGGATGCACGCCAAAAGCCTGACACATTCAAAACCATTTGTGTGATGTTGACTATAACATGTTTTGCCACAACGAAGCAACAATAATTTGGAAGAATTTGTTGCCAACCCTGTAAAATGTACAATGCATCCTTTAATCTACATTATAATGAAAACATACAGTTACAAAACAATAAACTACTTTTATAGTGCATAAAACAAAATGTGACAACAAAATTGTGAGGTTTGACCATGCGCAAATTAACTCAATGTGTTATTCATTATGCAATATGCATTGTTTTTTAAAGGGATAGTTCACCTGAACATGAGAATATGATCCTTTACTCATCCTCGCCCTTTCAAAATGAGATCAGTTAATGAATGTTGGGAAATTTCAATATTTCAACTGCAGCACACTGTGAATCACTTTTACACTTATTAAAGAACTCAAGACTGTCAGCAAATATTCTAGATTATTTGATAGATTTCAAAGTTCTTGCAACAAGTAAGCTTGTGGAAATGTATAGTTGACCAAGGTTAAGCCTGTTGTTTGTGCGCCTCCAGTGTCACTAAACAAAATTGCAAATGCAAATATAATCAGACAGGTTTTCCAAACACTCCTCCGTCTTCTATTGGTTGGACGAACAAATATTCCCGTCCCAATCTCATTCAATTGGTTAAGCCGTTAAACTGTGTTGGGTCAGTTGGGATGCTTACACATTTCAAGGAAATTAACTAACAAATGTAAAAACATTCACACTTTTTTAAAAGGGATTTTAATGAACAAGTGGGTTTACTTGTTATGTGCCCTGTGCTTTGTAAATTAATCTTACAAATACATTAAATAATGTGCCGCAGGAATGGATTTTAACAGGTTCCCTGCCCAAGAACTTCTGTTGAACCTTGTAATTACAGATTTGGTTATAATGATGATATTTGTTTATGGGGGTGTGTGGGGGGGGGTGTCTCTGCTTTCATCTCAGTCATAGCAATTAGCTTTAAATTTAGTTGCCCAACAACATATATGAACTTAAAGCCAAGAGCCGCCATAAGGTTACAGTAGCTACACCCTGACATTTTGACATTTTCTTTTGCCTTTTTCTACTTGTGGAATGTTTTATGGATGCATTCCAGCTTCATCAAAAAACGGAACAGAAATGACCGGCTGGGAAGCCGGCAACTAACTTGAGTACAAGGCATGTAATGCAAGGGTGGTGCTGCTGGATGGATTCGAAATTATTCTGAGCTAAATTTACATTGTTTTTTTAGAAGCTTGGCCCCTGAGAATCTGCTAAGTCAACTACAATTTTGTTCAAGCTTTGCGGCTACTCCACATCTTATGTTATACGGGCTTATAGAATGACATGTCAATCACTTGCTCAAGTTGCTTTCCTCTGGAAGAACTGGAAGTGAACCCCTTTTGCTTACATAACCTTATGGTGCTTCGGTTACTCACCCCACAATTTTTTGGTTTCTGAAGGCTACACCCTGGTGTTGCAAACAACAGAGAATACCGAGCATTACGTGACCCCCTTTTTTATACACGAGTCCCCACAGAGTGAACAGTTTTTCATAGGAAATCATAGGGTGATGACAACCAATCTCTTTTAATCACAGCCATGAATATCAAAATAAAATTCTACATAAAGACCGAGTAGCACTGACAGCAAAGAAATAAATCAGTAAACGACAACAATGTAAACTGCTTGGCAAGGTGCAAGTCAACACAATGCATGAGCTCAAATGACCTTCTTTCTAAATAAACCTACATTCAAATATGAAGTAACCTCAACAAAGGAAGACAATGTTGCCATTTTCAGCTTTTATCTTAGCAAAATTTTTTCATAGTAGTGGATGGGTTAGCATTTTTAGAAAATTCCTCAAAACTGTATGTCTGAATATGTTGACACACAATGCAATTTTTTTCTATGGATAAAGGGCGAAATTATGCCTGTTTAAACCCCACTTGCATGGATATATTTGTTTTTTAATGTCATATTGGTCTGAGTTAACATGAAGCTCAGAGATTTGTTTTAGAAAAAACACAAAACTCATCTAAAAAAAACAATGAGACGAAAGAATCTTGTAGACCCACATGTCCATAATTACAAAATTGCTACAGCCTTCACATCACATGCGTGAAATAGCTATATGGAGTTTTTATAGAGTTGCGTGTACACGTGATGTCCAGTTACAGGAGAATGTTCCCAGAAAAATGCTAAATTAATGCTGCCGAATAATATATTTTGAATTATTATTTAATTGCTCTGTGATTCCAACAATACCACTGACTGGTTTAACTATCCAGAGAGTGTTATATAAAGCATTGATATAATAACCAAAGAGGCATTTACAGTATTCATTTTGTTCTATTATTTTACACAAAGACAATAGAAAGTATAAACAAGTGAAACCAGTAGATTGCCAAAAGACATAGATGGGTATTATTAGATATAAACATGACATTTGTGTTCCTAGATCAGGGAGTCACCAGGTCACGACTTGTTCCGTTTACTTAATCTTTATCTGGACTATATTTATTTTTTACGCAATCTAAAGTTCCAGCATGAATTCACTGTCACTGCTTCTTTGCCAGTAGTGGATTACATTATGAAGATGAATTTCACATCGTGTGTGATCTCTAATTTGAAGTGTAAGCTTTTATGGCCCTCACATGTCCAATGGGCTGGCGATGGCAACTGGCGAATTACAAAGAAAACCCACAAAGAAACTTGAACCTTATTATTATGCTGATGCAAACGTTTTACAAACCCTTTATTTCATGAAGTGCATTGCAAATAATTTTCATTCAATCCTAAATAGAACTGTTGTTTTTCCTTGTTGTTTTAAAGTTTGAAAATGTGCTGTTTTGGTCCACAGCTGTTTTCCGTTTGCCATCCCTTACTTCATACTGGTAAAAAATGGGTCCCAATAAGTGTCCAACAGAAAGAAAAGAAGAAGCCTGGTCTGGACAACCTTGAAACATCCCTTTTTAGACACTCGTGGAAATTTCACATTTGCCAATCTAGCAAAATCCTGGAAAATGTATTGTTGTGGTGAACTGTGGTGGATGTCATTTACAGCCACCCCCCCCCCCCTCCCCAAAAAACTTGAGAGAGGGCTTAGCTAATGGAAACAAAACGAGAGAATGTGAGTGTCTGCTTTTTTTATATATTACTAGTGAAGTGGTCTGACATGTGACTAAAAACAGAGTGAAATTCAGTCAGCCAAACTGTTATTTCATCAAGGCTTTTCCAGCTGTCCCTTGTGACCCAGCCATTTTCGACAGCAATTAAAAACAGCGAAGGAAGAGAGAAAAGGCATGAAATGCCACCACAGGATATTTGACCTATGAAGTGTAAATTCATCTCCTAATTCAGTTTGACAGTATGGTCAAAACCTTAGAACACTGGCATTGGCGTTGTTTAAATTTCTGTCAGCGTTTCAATCCAAAACACACACTTAGACACAAAAATAGTCTTCGGCTATAGTCTGTAAGCCGTTGGCTGTTCTATAATGATGGGTATTCTGTCAGATTTATGTGTTGGAAATTATTTTAAAAAGTGATCCATATTTTGTGTACAACCTCATTGCTGCATAACATTTCTAAAAATTATGACACTCATGAAATAACATCATATACCATGATATTTGTAATTAAATTGATGATCCAGTAAGCAGAAACCAAATTTACTCAAGGACATTTTCTCATTTTAAATTTTAAGTGATATTTACGAAATGTGGTCAATAAAATATAAAGCACAGATTTAAAGGACTGAAATTATAGAATCTGTAGCTGGTACATTGCTATTGAAGAACTATGTATTCTCTGACGGAATCACAAGAAAAGACCATAGGTCAGACTTTGTGCTTTTGCCAGTAACCCTTTAGGTTGCGGTGCTGGCTTTGCAGAATTGTGCTATGTTAATTTCTGGTTGTGGAACAAAAAAGAGCACTCTAATATTTGCTGTAATGACTGACTGTTAGATGACACTGCACTGATGCACACTGTCATTGAGCTTGTTACATAAATAAAGCCTACAGCAAGGCTGTTGTAAGTTCTTCATGGGCCGAGAAGGCAATAATCCGGTACACAATATGAATATCAATATAAAATGTATTTTAAACATTAGTAGGAAGGCTCAGGAAACAAAAAACAACCTTTGAAACAACTAGTTTTCAAACAGCCATATAAGTGTCATATAATAGTAGCATTATTTTGGTTCTTTCCATTCAGCCTTCACATAATATGTGATAGAATACCTCTTCTTGAAAATAAACATGTGGAGACAGTCTAGCTCAAGTGAAAAAAAGTGGGGTTTTGGGAAAAATAAACCTGCAAAAGTGGTGTCTTTGTATAGAAATTTGCTTACAGAAGGAAGTAGTAAAGATTGCCTAGCTAGCACTTTACAGTCCATCCCACTATTCTACCCTCTTTCCAATTATAGGCTAATTTTACACTTCAAACTGCACTGCCATGCAGTAAATGAACATAAATAACCTCTGTTTTAAAAAAAAAGCTTATGATTTGGACAATTCTATACTTTCTCTTTTGAAGACAGTATATATCACCTAAACCAATTATTACCTTCACCGGATGGGGCTGTTCTACAAACACAGTGTGGGAAGCACTGGCATATGCTTGATTATGTTAGCAATTGTCATTGTGTTTATTTTTTCATAGCCGCAAAAAGCCATGTTAGTATAACATGATTAGTTTACTTAAGCCATGTCAGCAAAACACCTAGTATCTAGTTCATTTATGTGGAAATGGGTGGAAGCCTCCTGCCAGGGAGATTGGGAGTATTTTCACAGGGCAATCCTTCACCTGCATCCCCAAACCTAGCACTTGTGGTTAGCCTAATTCAATTAGATGAGTCAGAGTTAAGTGGAGCCAAGACCAGCCCAATGACCCAGAATTGTAACTTGGTGGGATGTAAAGGCAAATTGTGGGAGTTCCATGCCAATTTTGCATCATCTGGTTTCGCCTTTGACACATTTCACAGTGCCCAAGGTAATTAAGATGGATGACTGGCATACGACAATGTCTTTCCCGGCTCAGTGGCCTGGCATTATTCAACACTAAATCAAAACTGACCCCATTTCCTGTCTTAATATATATTTCTGTTATTTAGCATAATTCACCAATGCATTTATTCCATCCAGAGAAAAAAACTTTTAATTTGACATTACATCCACAAATTTGTATGCGATTTTTGGAATAAAATTCTGATTAAAAAAACCAAGATGACAATGAAATATCCCAAATGCAGATGCACACTGAAAATGTGTGTGTGTGTGTGTGCGTGTGTGTGTGTGTGTGTGCGTGCGTGTGTGTGTGCTTTAATTTGGTTAAATAATCAAATATATATTCCTGCGTTCATAAATGCTCTATGAAAAGAATCTGCTATAGAATCTAATTGCCGAAAGCTAACTAACATTAAGTTTGTCACAGTGTTTTGTCTGCACATTTTAATTTGGAAGTAGTTTATTAACATATATATATATATATATATATAGAGAGAGAGAGAGACAGTGGTTCCAATAGCTAAAACTTACATTTCTGTTCCTATTTTGCATGATGAAACCTGCTTTATTTTCAAAATGTTTTTTTCCCCCAATTAAATTTGCATTGGATGGAACAAATCTTTCATCAAACTTGCCCTTGCCACCCTACATTTATTACCTCATTGAATATTCTGTTAAACTAAGATTCACACTTTATAGAAGTAAAAAACTGTAATGTTAAGGGCACCCTGGTATGTGTTGTAAAATATTGAAAGAATCTATCACAGAGAATTATGGGAGATCAAGGCAGCCTATGTTGAAATGAACATTGAAGAAACTTAAATATTTGCTAAAGTTTCCATTAAACGAAATGAGAACAGACACTGCCTGGAAGCACGAGCTGTACCCTATAACTGACAGTCTTTCCATGAGCTTGGTGTGCAAGCTTTAACTCCAAACCACATTCCTCTCATTTTCTAATATGGGGTTTATTTGACCAGACACATTTCTTATGTCACAAGAAGGTAAATTAAAATGAAAAATGTCAATTTTAAAAGCTCTACTACACAATGGGAAGTCATCTTGGCACAAAAAATAAACCTGCCCAAGCTACATCAAACCTACTTATAGATATACTTTAAAGTGATACTATGCTAAATTGTTTTATTCCGGGATGTCCTGATTTCTGCCGGGCACAGCAGGTATGGTATTCTCTCCCAAGGTATTTATTTGCACCGTTGTGCGTATTTGTTTTGCTTGTGGTAGCTTTTTTCCTTTCACCTCCACAGTAGGAGGCAGTCTTCCGTCTCTGTGGCCTGGAGCTTGGCGCTCTTTCCGAAGCTCTTGCTTTCCAAATCGGCAGTTCTCTAATCCCTTTGTTGCCCTTGGATCATTGCTGGGAAATGCAAATGTGGGAGACCATAATTGTGTACACTGGTACCGAACACACTCTTCGATCTGAGATATGAATACCCTTGCATACAAACCAAAGGTATTATAATCTTGTTCCCAGAACTTACGAGAGCCTAGACATCTATCCAGCTTACATGCGTCCAGTGTTATGTAATATGCTTCGCTTGCTAAGGCAAACCTCACTATTACGACTGCAAATGTTTAAAGGTACTGTATGTAATGTTTTGACTACATTAGCATAAAAATACCATAATAATATGATATTTAGGAAACATTTTAGGTTCACATACTTGTTTCTCCACAAAACAATGCTACAGTGAGTTAGTCTGCTTTGAAATGTTTGTTCTGTGTTGGAATGTCTGGATATTGAAAGGTTTACGTGCCGCTTGAAGTGAGGCAATACAGTGATCTGTCTCGACAATTAAAGAGCAACAAAATGGTACAGCACGCTGACAGACAAGACAGAGCAGATTACTTCTGGTATGAAACAAGGTCACAGCTGCTCTCTCTCTCAAAAAAAATTGGAAACTCACACAATAAATACCATGTTGTGGCTCTTTAATGTGTTGTACCAGATCACTGTATTGCCTCACTTCAAGCGCCATGTGAACAGTTCGTCTTTTTTATATTTACTTGAAGCATGAAATAAACATGAATGAACATCACAACGCATTTTATTTAAACCACGGAAAGACGTCAATACACACTATTTTTCTAGTTTAAGTCCACGGAAGTTAATCTACTGTCCTGTCTGATTTGGTTGTTGGACAAGATGGTGGATTCAGCATTATGATTGGTCAGATCGCCTGTCAATCAAGCTCTTTGCGAAGGGTCAGTTGTGCTGGTTCCTGTTGTTTATTTTCAATTTGGCAACCCACTTTAGTGTTGGGTCTGAGGAAGAGGGGGTGGGAGAAACAACTTCCTCCAATATTTGGAAGCTGGACTGCGGTTCCTAGTTTGACTGCTAGCTATCAATATACTGCACCTTTAAGGTGGGTAAGCAGAGGGGTGTGGGTATTATGTTTCTAAATGATCAGAACTATGCCTGGTGGGTGGTTTGAAAGAGCAGGAAAATCAGACAGACTTACACTGAGCCATATCGAGAGAACAGAATATTATAGACATAGTGATGGGCTATACCTTAGCTCAAGGGTGTCCAATACTGCTCCTGGAGAACCACTCTCTGATGGTTCAGGTGTGTTTAATAAGTGCTAGAGCTAAACTACTGAAAGGTGACCCTCCAGGAGGAGGATCAGACACCCCTGCCTTAAAACACCCTGGCAAATGCATAGCAAAACTTGGCACCTTGGAGTTTTAAAGATTACTCTCCATAAATGTACACACTTTTGTGTCACTTGGAGGTTAAACTTGTAGCAGTTCTTCAAAGATTTACTGGCAGTCATTGCACCTCATCTCAAATGTCTAAGCGGTCTGCAGCCTGGTGGAAAATCTTTTTACAGGGTGAAATTTTATTCACAAACATCTTGCTTAAGATTAGTTTTAAATATAGTCATGTGTGTTAAAGTCCATCTTTTCTCCTCTTACATTTCAATTTGTTACCCATCACTATTTTTCAGAACCACTGACAACATTCCTAGTCCAACTATTTTACCAGCTGTGATTATTTTGCTATTATGTAAAGGAGGGAAAACGACATGACTGCATTCAGTTTTGTTCACAGATTTTTTTGTGCAAATTGCCTGCAATTCTTATGTGTGAATTCAAACTAGAATGCAAGAATACTAGAGATTTCAATCCTGGCCACTGACCCTAGCAATAGTACATTGCTGGAATGTGTGCCTTAGTGATTTACAATGGCTCTGTCCGAAAGCCATCTGCTCTGTCAGTAATTTTTTTTGAATAAGTAATTACTAAGCAGCTGTAAAAAATGATGTTCTATATAGTAAGCGTAGTCCAGACATACTACATTTGTTAGTCTCATGTAGCCAGACCTTCAGACTGACGGCAGGTCTTGGAACCTTGGCCACTTTGAATGGCCAAGGACCACCCAAGAGGACACATGACTGACAGGTAAAGCAACTAGTCACGTTTCATTTTGTGCCACGTCATGTTTAAGGCCGTGGAAATGTCACCACAATTACAGACCAGTGTGTAAAACGCTTGGAGACTATGCCTTGAACTTTACATATTTCACATACTTTTGAAAATCCAGCATTTAGTTGATCCTGTCAAGCACTCACTTTCACGGTTGTAAATGTGACATCTTTGTTGCACACAATTTACTAACTCATTACCTTATTTTAATAAAATTGTGAGTGTTTTACTAATTCCTGTTCGCAATTTCATAAACCCATTGAACTTTGTGTAGTGAGAAATGACTTATTTTGCTACTGTTATGAATAAAGTATGACATGATTGCCTGTTCACAAAGAGAGCACAAAAGGCTATTCACAAATCATTCAATGAAAAGAACGGATCTGCATAAAATTATTTAAGAAATTAGTAAATTGTGCAGTATGTGCTTAAAACAAGGTAACGAATTACTAAATCATGCTCACGATGGTGTGAATGTGTGAACACCATTTGCCTCATGCAGTGCAACACATCTTCTTCGCATAGAGTTGATCAGCTTGTTGATTGTGGCCTGTGGAATGTTGGTCCACTCCTCTTCAATGGCTGAGCGAAGTTGCTGGATATTGGCAGGAACTGGAACATGCTGTTATAAACGCCGATCTAGAGCATCCCAAAAATGCTCAATGGGTGACATGTCCGGTGAGTATGCTGGCCATGCAAGAACTGGGATGTTTTCAGCTTCCAGGAATTGTGTACAGATCCTTGAAACATGGGGCCGTGCATTATCATGCTGCAACATGAGGTGATGGTCGTGGATGAATGGCACAACAATGGGCAAATGCCATCAATAAAATGCACCTGTGTTCGTTGTCCATAAAATACGCCTGCCCATACCATAACCCCAACGCCACCATGGGCCACTCGATCCACAACGTTGACATCAGCAAATCGCTCACCCATACACGCTATCTGCCATCTGCCCTGTACAGTGAAAACCGGGATTCATCCGTGAAGAGAACACCTCTCCAAAGTGCCAGACGCCATCGAATGTGAGCATTTGCCCACTCAAGTCAGTTACGACGACGAACTGCAGTCAGGTCGAGACCCCGATGAGGACGACGAGCATGCAGATGAGCTTCCCTGAGACGGTTTCTGACAGTTTGTGCAGAAATTCTTTGGTTTTGCAAACCGATTGTTGCAGCAGCTGTCCGGGTGTCTGGTCTCAGACAATCTTGGAGGTGAAGATGCTGGATGTGGAGGTCCTGGGCTGGTGTGGTTACACATGGTCTGCGGTTGTGAGGCGGGTTGGATGTATTGCCAAATTCTCTGAAACGCCTTTGGAGATGGCTTATGGTAGATAAATGAACATTCAATTAACGGGCAACAGCTCTGGTGGACATTCCTGCAGTCAGCATGCCAATTGCACGCTCCCTCAAAACTTGTGACATCTGTGGCATTGTGCTGTGTGATAAAACTGCACAGTTTAGAGTGGCTTTTTATTGTGCCCAGCCTAAGGCACACCTGTGCAATAATCATGCTGTCTAATCAGCATCTTGATATGCCACACCTGTGAGGTGGATGGATTATCTCGGCAAAGGAGAAGTGCTCACTAACACAGATTTAGACAGATTTGTGAACAATATTTGAGAGAAATAGGCCTTTTGTGTACATAGAAAAAGTCATAGATCTTTGAGTTCAGATCATGAAAAATGGGGGCAAAAACAAAAATGTTGCGTTTATTATTTTGTTCAGTATATATATACACAGACACAAACCCACTGGCCACTTTATTAGGTAGTAATAAATTAGATATATTTAGAATGGGCAGACTGGTTAGAGATGATAGAAAGGCAACAGTAACTCAAATAACCCCTCGTTACAACCAAGGTATGCAGAATACCATCTCTGAACGCACAACACGTTGAACCCTGAAGCAGATGGGCTACAGCAGCAGAAGACCACACTGGGTGCCGCTCCTGTCAGCTAAGAACAGGAAACGGAGACTACAATTCGCACAGGCTCAACAGAAGATTGGAAAAACGTTGCCTGGTCTGATGAGTCTCGATTTCTGCAGCGACATTCAGATGGTAGGGTCAGAATTTGGCGTAAAGAACATGAAAGCATGGATCCATCCTGCCTTGTCTCAACGGTTCAGGCTGGTGGTGGTGGTGTAATGGTGTGGGGGATATTTTATTGGGACACTTTGGGCCCCTTAGTACCAATTGAGCGTCGTTTAAATGCCACAGCCTACTTGAGTATTGTTGTAGACCATGTCCATCCCTTTATGACTACAGTGTACCCATCTTCTGATGGCTACTTCCAGCAGGATAATGCACCATCAATACTCCCCATCAAGCTCAAATCATCTCAGACTGGTTTCTTGAACATGACAATGAGTTCACTTTACTCAAAAGGCCTCCACAGTCACCAGATCTCAATCCAATAAAGCACCATTGGGATGTGGTGGAACGGGAGATTCGCATCATGTATGTGCAGCCGACAAATCTGCAGCAACTGCGTTGTGCTATCATGTCAATATGGACCAAATTTCTGAGAAATGTTTCCAACACCTTGTTGAATCTATGCCACGAAGAATCAAGGCAGTTCTGAAGGCAAAGGGAGGTCCAATTTGGTACTAGCAAGGTGTACCTAATAAAGTGGCCAGTAGCGCTGTGTTCGATACATTGATACGACGATGTATCGTCACAGAGATTTGGCGATATGAGTATCGATACACCTGGCCCTGTATTGATATTTTGGCACGTGTGCAGCTGTGGACCGCACTTAATTTGAAAACAAGAACACAGTTTAAAATGTTTAACACCAATGTATAATCTGGCCGCAGAGGAACACTACTGGATTGCCTGATACAAAGAGACGTAATCCCCGAAACAGAGCTTCCCACTTGCGCAATACGGAAATATTTGCTAAGTGTGATACTTATCTTTTTCAACCTGGCAACCATGTGCACACACTCTCTCTCCTCTCTCCACAGTGGATAAACGCTTGCTGTCTGAAAACACCTGCTAGCTTGCAGTTTAGCGATCTCCACTTAAATATATTCTCAGAAAAGTATAATTCATCAAGTGTTTACATTTGAGAGAGAGATAGCAAGAGAAAGAGAGAGAAAGATATGCTGTGTATGTATGAATTACCACTGTAACAGTGAAGCTGTGGCTTTAAATTCCTATAGAAATAATTATGTTACCAGCTCCTTGTTGAGAAAGATAATATAGCTCTTGAGCAATTAAGCTATTTTATAGATACAATTGCGGGGCAGCACTAAACAGTTTGTTCCTGAATGTCTGTGTGCGGCAGCAACGTGATATGTGAGTGACTGAGTGTGTGTGTGAGTGACTGAGTGTGTGTGTGCGTGAGATTCAGTGAAGACAACGCATTAGTTTAGAACACTTACATTTTTTTTTATGTAGAGAATGCTTTAATTTGTACAATGGTAGGTAACCTACCAGTAATGTTAAGATGATTTTTTTATATATTAATATGAGTACATTACAATATAAATGTATTAGGATGTGTACATTATTATTTATGGGCTTAAAAACAAGATGCAAACAATCCAAATATTTTACCTGGTGGGGAGTGCATATGCAACATATGCTATTACCTATATTGTACTGTGGTAAAGTTATGGAGGCCCTTCATAATGCAGGTGTCAACTACCTGCTCTGCCAATAACTAGCAATGGCCCTATACTAGGTCATATGAGATCAAACGACTACTCGATAACAAAAATATTTGTCGACAATTTTTTATTGTCGATGTTGTAGATAATGTCGACTAATTGTTGCAGCCCTAGTATATAGTTACCACTTGTAGTACACTTGAACCTATCTTTCATAAACTAGTACACTCAAGTGTACTACATGTGGTAACTAAATACATTAGGTACATTATGGAAGTGCACTTTTTCCACCTGGGTAATGCTGCCATACATAATGCAATTGTTTAAGAAGGGGAAACAAAAATTTAAAGAACGTGGCTTCGTTACAAGTACTGTTACTTGCACAAGATGCATATGACAGCTCTTGTCAATTTCCAGTTATTACTTAGTTCTCTTTAAGTAACCTTCTCTTTTAAGGGTAAATGTCAGAGTGACATGAAGCAAAGTTGACTTTGACAGTCCATTTAACTAAATATAGGTAGAGTTAGTCAAAACCATGAGTAAAGGGTAAAAATAGGGCTGCACTGGCCTTGACATACCCACCGCAAGAAACATATGCAGAATTTGAACATCCCACTTAGCTTCACATGCACATATTGTGCATTCAAATTATTTGTAGATTATCTAGAAAAGCAGGATAACCTAATTAGATCATGCTGAGTTGCAGACACAAGGAATATTCTTGGGTATTCAGTGGCCAGCATTTGTGGCAGGCGGTTAATTGCTAAATAATTTTGACTCATCCTTCAGTTTGTAAAACTGAATGGAAAACACATTTATTGTCATACAGTACTTTGCAGCAGTGGAAGAAGAAATGTGAAACTTGAATTTTTTTACAGCATGTTTATGAATTGCTTGTTAATAAGAAATGTGTGTTAATGAAGCTTAAGGTGGAACTGCTTTTTTAGGTGGAATAACTGGGTTTATTTTATCCATGTAAATCCCGTGGGTTGAGTGTGAAGAGACATCATTTACAGATTACATTATACCCCTGTTGTATCCTTTTATACCTAGTTTTACTCACAAAGCAATAGTTCACATAAAGCTGTAATTATTTACTCATCCTCATGTCATGACTTACTTTCTTCTGTGGAATACAGAGGAAGATATTTTGAAGAATGCTTCAAATTATTTTGTCCATATGCAAGTTAGCAAGGTCCAAATTAATACTGGACCCTACTGATTTTATTTTGTATTTCATTGAAAGTCTGGAAGGAAATTAGGAAAATTACAACCTTTTCATTGTGGTCATTAAAAACGTCACTAACACTTCAAAGTTGTAAATAATGTAGGATATTGGGTTGAAGAGTTTGAAATGTACATACTTTTAGTATCCAGTGAAATAATTAAAAGTTAAATGGTAACATGTAATGCATATCCTCCCCACAGTTTAAACCATTTTATGTTGTCTCTGCATTTTTCTTCACCCACATAAGAAACCAGCCCATCTCTTTGCTTTGTCAGCTTTTTACAAGGGTGCCAGCCATCCAGGGTTAGACACTAGCATGCCAGAGGACGCCATGCAAATTACAAAGCATCTCCAAGATTTACTCCATCTGAGGTTGCTTGTTTAGCAGACAGAGCAGTCAAGCTGTAAGATGAAGATCCAGAGTAATTTATCTCAGCTTTACATTTTCTCTATGCTGGTTCACCATAATTAATGGCGTACTACAGAGTGCTGTCTCCCAAACAGGATTGTTAAGGAATCACATCATAAGACCTTTTTAACCCAAGAATCACGACCCATCAACCTCTGACTTAATTGGCCCACTAGATCTGCAGATCACCTATTTCTAGATTTAATCATTTAAAGTGCTCCTATTATGCCACTTTTAAGGTTCCTAATATTGTTTTGGGAGTCTCCTACAATAGTTTTACATGCAAGCAAGGTAAAAAAATACAAATGAGTTTTCTCAAAATATGCATTTAATATCACTGCATTTTCCAACGATTCACAAAATAGTTTGAATCAATTCTAAGATTCAGTCTCTCTAAACCCCTCCTTTCTGTGAGCCTGCTCTGCTCAGATTGGTCTGATGGCCCAGTCTGTTGTGATTGGTCTACCACATAGAGTCGGAAATGATACGCTCATTGCTATAGTTCCGTATTTTGAAAGCTTGATAGAAAGTATAAATACTTACTATTTACATATTTGTGATTCAGTGGAGCTAGCTGGTCCAGACAAACGGAGTACTAAGCCATCTTTCAAGAGCAAGTGTTTTGCGAATCCCGCATTGAACTCCCCAAGATTAGAGATGCAGTCGTCAGTAAAATGATAGAAGCACAAAAAAGATTGAGGTTGTACTGCTGTGGTACAGTGAAAAAAAAATGTAACTAGTATTTTAACCACTGATTTTTTTGCAGCCTCATCTTTTGGAAGTGAAAATAAAACAAACTTACTTTCACAGCGTCTTCTCGACATGATGGCCAGCCAACATAGAACATAAGCTGGTATTATGCTAATGTGTTACCCCATAACATGTAATCATCACGGAAGTGAATAATTCGTATTATTGATAATAATAATAATTAATAATAATAATAATTAGTTAAATTTATATAGCGCTTTTCTAGACACCCAAAGCGCTTTACATAGAAGGGGGGGAATCTCCTCAACCACCACCAGTGTGCAGCATCCACTTGGATGATGCGACGGCAGCCATATTGCGCCAGAACGCTCACCACACACCAGCTTACTGGTGGAGAGGAGACAGAGTGATGAAGCCAATCAGTGTATGGGGATGATTAGGAGGCCATGATGGTCAGAGGCCAATGGGGAAATTTGGCCAGGATGCCGGGGTTATACCCCTACTCTTTTTCGAAGAACATCCTGGGATTTTTAATGACCACAGAGAGTCAGGACCTCGGTTTAACGTCTCATCCGAAAGACGGTGCTTTTTACAGTATAGTGTCCCCGTCACAATACAGGGGTGTTAGGACCCACACAGACCACAGGGTGAGCACCCCCTGCTGGCCTCACTAACACCTCTTCCAACAGCAACCTAGTTTTCCCAGGAGGTCTCCCATCCAGGTACTGACCAGGCTCAACCCTGCTTAGCTTCAGTGGGCAACCGGTCTTGGGCTGCAGGGTGATATGATGACTTCGTTTAGGCTGTTCAGAGTAAAAAAAAAATTTTAACTTTATTTATTGGGGGGGGGAGACTTATAATATAAATATACTTTATTTATTGTGTACTTATAATATAAATATACAAGTTAAATATATAACAAATATAAACATACTTACAGCTCATGTGTTCCTGTGGCTCAGTGGTTAGATCATTGCGCTAGCAGCACAAAGGTTGTGGGTTCGAGTCCCAGGGAACAGTAAAGCTGCAGTCCGTAAGTTTGGCCTCTTTGTCGCCACCTCTGTTGAAAACCTGGTATTGCAGCCAGGTGCGGAATTATCTTTATTACGTGGGCTGTACTCTGGCATGGCTTCAGCACAGATGAATCTCATGTTTTGAGGTGAATGTGTAACTGTCAGCAGAGGTGGGTAGAGTACCCAAAAACTGTACTCAAGTAAAAGTACTTCTAGAAATATTTACTCAAGTAAAAGTAATAGTCTGAATCGTTACTTGAGTAAGAGTAAAAGAGTATCGGATACAAAAACTACTCAAGTAGTTAGTTACTAGTTACTTTGGAAACTATACTGTATATCTGTAGTCTATTTTTATTTATATATATAGATAAAATGTATGTAGTGTGTGTGTGTGTGTGTGTGTGTACGGAGCCGTGTGTACACACACACACACACACACTGCCATTTAAAATATTTGGTTATGCTTTTTTATTTTATTACATTTATTTCAGTGATGCAAATCAGAATTTTCATCAGCCTTTACTCCAGTCTTCAGTGCCACATAATCCTTCAGAAATCATTCTAATATATTGAATTGTTATCAATGCTGTTCTTTTTAGCTTCCTATTAATCAAATAATCCTGAACAAAATGTCACCGGTTCCAAAAAATATTAAACAGCAAAACGGTTTCCAACACTGGTAATAAATCAATATATTAGAATGATTTCTGAAGGATCATATGACTCTGAAAACTGGAGTAACGGCTGATGAAAATTCTGATTTGCATCACTGAATTAAATTATATTTCAAAGTATACTAATTATGTATTATACATGTATGAATGTATGTATACCTCTGACGTCTGACATGGCATCTGAACATAATGAAACAAATGCACATTGACGGATCTTCTTCCATCTGTTCTGCGAAATGTACAAATGTAGCCTATATTTCTGCAAGCGTAAATATCAATATTAATTGTGTCTAGGCAAAGGCATTCCTCCTGGAACAAGTCGCGCGCCGCTACGCTCAACGCTCTTGATGTTCTTAAACTTTCTGTTACAGCTCTGTGTGAGAACCGCTTCAGACAACTCCGCGCGTGCAGCAAGGAACTGAACGAATCATTCAAACTGATTCACGAAACGATTCACTGGTTTGCCGACTGGTTTTATCAAGCCTTTGATCTAGGGTTGTGACGGTGAGGAAATTTTCCCAACGGTTAATCGACGTTTGACAACACCGGTTATACCGGTATCACCGTGGTGGGGGGTGTCATTTGAGTTTTCCATCTTTTCCTCGCTTTCCTTTGGTTTTAAATACTCAGTAAGCGCCGTGCGCGTTTTACTTTGACAGCAGCAATTCGGCATCAAGCAGTTGTTTGTTTTTAGTTTTCCCTCTTTCCTTTGGTTAAATAGCTTATACTATACAATAGAATACAACTTCTTTATGGTTACAGACGTGACGTAACGACGCAGTGCCATGCTTGAATTTCCCTCAAAAACCTAGCCGTACCACTCAAATAAGAAAACATTATTATAAGCTAAAATTAGTGAATAGGGCTAAAGTAAGGCGATAGTTTTGAACACTGGTTGGTTATTTACTTGCTCAAATATTGATTTTGGATCATTTTTAACCAAAAAAGTTACAGACTGCAGCTTTAAATATGTAATAGTTGCACAAGTACACATGGCGCAGAATAAGTTAGGGATATGTAAGCAAAACAGTGATACCTTAGAAGGTGCTACTAAGGGAACATTTACACAACACCCTTTTCAAATAAAAATGGAAAACATTTTATTCATTTTGGTCATTGACTTACGCAACAATGGTGCTTTAAATTTTGCAAACATGTTATAAAGTTTTTGAAACTTATACCGTTATTGCCTCTATGCAAAATACAAAATGTAAATTTGCATTATTCGCATACATATTACAAGTTCATGTAGTGTTTCTTTATAAAGTGACATTGCCAACTACTGGCCTGGCATACCATAGCGTTTTAAATCGTTTTCCCGGATCATTACGACAGTGTTGTTGTCATCTGTACATGAAAAACGCAAAGGTAAAACTTTTTCATTTTTAGCACACCGTTGTTTAAATGTACCCTAAAATAAATAACATTTACAAGAATATATTCATTGTCTTGTTTATTGAGGCAAATAGCCCAAAAAAGTATTCTATTCAACAACAGTTCACAAATGTTGCATTTATATGGACATTCATATTTAACAAGACAGCATGCTAGTTGAACAGTTCAGAAGAGCCAGCTAGCTACAGATATAAGTTTTAGCACTCAACCTTTTTGCAGACTTAATACAGCTTGTCAAGATCCAAAGTAAATTTAGTGTTGAATGTGGAGTTATTATCTTCTGAAACAGAAATTAAGGCTATATCGGGGTAAGAACAGCAAACCATGACAAATTTTTCATACAGTTGTCTAAAGCAATTCATGCTTTGTCGATTTGTTTTGTTCACTTTTTGAACAGTGAAAGAATAAAAATTCACATTTTTGGAATTATTTAACTACATATGGCAGTATGTTTGAATATATCCATCTGTACAGTAGTTAAAAGTAATGTTGATGATTTTGGGGACCAGAGAAGAATTTATACAGGTGATTCATATTTAACGTCCCATTATTGGCATGGTGACAGCGGGGGACTTCAGCGTAGCATCTTCTGCCTTCCACTGTGAGGTAATAGTTTTGATCTGTGTGTAGAACTGAATGCCCTGTGATGGAAAGAATAGCAAAATTCTTAAGACTAAACAATGACTCAAGATTAGTCATCTTTTTAATACACTCTCAAAATGACAATGACATCACATGAGAAATGGCAGGTGGCTGGCAAACTTGCGCTGGCGGGAACAATAAACCACTTGTGTCATAACATGTCAGTCATTGTTTTATGACAAACTACAGTTGACGAAATTTGATATCAAAACAAATTTTACAGCCAAACTCAAATGGCAGACGAAACATTCAAATGGCAAACCAAATGGACCATGCCTGTGACCTGATTTTACACTTCGGCCGGTTGATTTGGAGAAGATGTGGCCAATAATTCTATTTTTTTTAATCATTTTAAAATTTTCTCCATGGCAGAATGTAATGTCTTTTTCTTGTCTCTTTTTAAATTATTTGTGTAATCTATATATCTGTATTTCTATATTATACATAGTCTTTGACAAAAATGCACTTTTCTCAGCTTTTTGTTCAAAATGTTACTTTATGAAACTTACCCACATTCAAGTTTTGTTTTTTTACATGCAGAAGCTCGGTTCTTTCTTTTGACATATTGCATGTTCAGATATTCATACAACAAAATATTCTGGGGGCCATGAGATTTTGTAAAAAAAATAATAATAAAATGATAAAAAAATGCTGATTGTGGCTGGCAACTTTTTTAAACCAATGGCAGCGAAAGAGTTAAATGACTATTGTATTTTAGTGTCTAATATAAACCTATTATGCAAAGCAAAATATCCTGATATCCGGTCGCAAATACTTACTTGCTTTCCATAGAAATTGGTGTCACCCCTGAAGGAGCCTCTGGAACCGGTGAATGAAAACATGGGCAGTGGGACGGGGATTGGTACATTAATGCCAATCTATAAAAAAACCAAGCAAGCAGCACATTAACAGATGTCTCAGAGGTCAGCTGCGTTTGCCCTCATGAGCAGTCATGTTCCCTGCATCTCACATATCTGACACACTCGCACCCTGATGACAGTTAAGACAACAGTGTACCCGTCAGACACAAATGCATTCTTGTCTGCCACAGAAAGCTGTATGCTTTCCTCACGTCTCTAGACACCATGTGAGAGAGACGGTTTGTCAATTCTATACATTACCGCTTCACGTTAGTCTCCCTGCTCAATGTAAACGTACAAATCTCACCATATAAGTGCAGCTCCAACCTTTCCAGTGTGAATTGAAGAGCATGTCCACTGCCAATGTAGCAATTAAAGTCCCGAAATAGGACAGTTAAACAAAATACAGTTTAAAATTAGCGTTAACCTTTACTAGATAGCAAAAAAAAAGCAGGAGAATGATCCCAGTAGATTTTTTTTTCTCTGAGATTGGTTTCTTCAGCTAAGTGTCTTGAGGACTTAAAAATAAACTCTATTAACAACACATTTGACACTATCAGAGGTTAAATTTTTTTCCTAAACTGTCCAACAGTCTCACATCCACCACATATCAAAAGGCTGATTTCTTCTCTTTTCTGTAACCTACATAAACGTAAATCATATTTTTACAATATGAGTTAAAATGAAATGCCGCACAACATTTTTTTTTAGCACATTTCATATTTCATTGGCGGAAGGAGTACTATGGAGAGAATTGATAGTAATAATTTTTACACAATAAATCAAAATGATTCATGATTATTACACTTTTTAGGTTACTGTAGATTTAAATATTTAAAGGGATCATATGATGCGACTTCAAGATTTCCTTTCTCTTTGGAGTGTTACAAGCTGGTCGTGCATAGAAAATATCCCTAAAGTTGCAAAGACTAAAGTCTCAAAACCAAAGAGATATTCTTTATCAAAGTTGAGACTGGTCCACGCCCCCCTAAAACGGCTCATTCAAACACGCCCCCACATGTCTACGTCACGATGTGAAAATATTTGCGTAATGCTGCCCAAATGTTCACGCTAAGAAAGAAGGCGTGGTTTCAGTAACCGCAGTAGTGTTGATGCAGCCATGTCAGGGAGAAGCTGTGTATTTCTAGGCAAAAGCAAAAGCACTTTATTTGACCTTTCGGAAGTAGATGCATTTAGGAATTATTGGTTAAGATTTGTTAACGACACAACAGCACAACCCAAATGTTCGAATTTGTGCTACGCATTTTATGGATGACAGTTGCGTGAACCTAGTAGATTACAAGGCTGGCTGTACGAAGGCTATTTAAAAAAAAACAAAAGGGTAAATTCTGACTTTGCTACTACAATCTGACGCTTCTGAATCAACGACTGTAAGTGTGTTTTGTTATTAGTTCAAGTATTTGCTATTGACTTCAAATGCAGAGTTTTGTGCGTAACGCGTCGTGTGTGTGTGTGTGGTCACATCACAGGGTCACATCACAGCGGAGTGAATATCAGAAACGTCAGAAATCATCTTAACCGCGGCTTGTGTACTGCAAATACATACGAGCATCATTAATGTCTGTCACGCAACTCTGTTCCCCTTTCGGGAACTTGAAAGCTGAAGCTCGCGATTATGGTAAGGGACGTTACATTTCTGACGCGTGCTTGTGGTGTTCGGCCAATTGCAATGCACTCTGTCAGTTGGCCAATCAGAGCAGACTGCACTTGTCGAAAGGAGGGGCTTGTGTAGAAAACGAAGCGTTTGAGATAGGCGGGGCATAGAGGAACTACAATAATGTACAGTATATGAAAAAGAACATGTTTTTTAAACATTAAAGCATGTCAACATTTGTTACACCAAATAATTATCTTTAAAATAGCATCATATGACCCCTTTAAAATTCATATGTTTACATTATATATTCACATGAATTTAAAATAGTAGTGAAATTGAAGAATCAAATATTTTTTCCATAATGTCACATGTGAGTGCAACAAATTACCAAAAAAAGTAAATTGGTTGTTCAGTTTATTAGTGTTCCTGTGGCTCAGTGGTTAGAGCATTGCGTTAGCAGCGCAAAGGTTGTGGGTTCGATTCCCAGGGAACACATACTGACAATACAAATGTATAGACTGAATGCATTGTAAGTCGCTTTGGATAAAAGCGTCTGATAAATGTAAAAAAAAATGTTATGTAGTTGTTTATTGGATGAAGGCAGATCTGAATGCGAGTTTGTAGTCAACTGTGAAAAGGACAGGGTCTATGTGGACTAAATGATTGGAGAAGTCACCAGAGAAAAGTCTGCCGCTTCACTGGAAGATCCAATTATGGATTATTAAATAAATACATACATTTGGGTGAATTGTGCACAATATAATCAATAATATTCATTAAAAATAAATATATAATTTTCATTTCATGCCTACTTTAAGTTTCCAAGTCTGTGTATGTGACAATGACTATGTGACAATGGTAAAACAACATCTATGCACATATGAGGGCGTTTGAAATGTAGCAAATATAAATGATGGCATGGTAAAAAGTTCCAAGTAAGCTGTATTATTATATTTATGTAACAAAAAGTAGTTGAAATTTGTTCTAATAAAAATAAAAGCCTGAGAGTTAAAAGTATCTGAAGTTGAAGAAACATGCACATCTTTGCTTTGAGCACAAGCTGCTGTTGGGCTTCAGCTGTGTATGGAAAGCGTGGAACAATCAGCTCATTCTATTGAATGTGTTGACGAAGCAGTCGACACACAACTGAAAGCCACAATCATTTGTTTGTGTACCAGCCGAGAAAAGTAATGCATGCAGAGAATAACTAAACAAAACATTTTGTTTTTGGGGTGGGGTGAGGCTGGAAACTGGCAGAGCATCTTGAAATGTGTTTTTTTTTAAATGCGGTTGCACAATTTGAGCCTTCTGGCCGAAGGTGACTCGTGAGGGAGTGGACGGAGCAAAAAAAAGCAAAAGGAGGTTCTTGTATGCAGGGGTTTTGGAGGCCAGCTCAGCACATGGCCCGTGCCGTGTCCTCCAGCATGTGAATCGCAAACACACGGCATAGCTGCTCGCCACGGGCAAACAAACCGGGTAAAAAGGGGGCCGTTTTTGCATAACCACCAGATCAACAGGTTGCGAGGGATCCCTTTTGAGTTTAATTTAAAACTTCGGGCTTTACCAGCAAAATATTTTGTCATAGTGCTGTTTTGATTAAAAAGCACATATTTGCTGTGAACTATTTGTAGTGCACATGTTTTCTGGTCGCAGCTGTACATTTTCGAAGCTGTGGCAAACAAGGTAAGCCAAATGGGAAAAAAAATACTGTTTTTACATAGATTTTTAAAGGAAGGCTTGTGCTTCCCTTAGTGTATATATGGCCACTAAAGAGGCAAGACTTACATCTATACCGTGCTTCTTGGCTATGGGTTGAGGAGTGGCGCCAAGGGGATTTTACACATTTCATTTACATCACGTTCTAATATTTACTCTAGAGGTGTGCCAGGAATTCTTCACCTACAATGGTCTTGTCAAGAGCCTACATGACATGTGGAGGTGCCTAATACGACATAAGTGAACATCAACATGTCTAGGTTGTCTATACGGAGGCAGTTTTCCACAGTCGCAGACTGCCCGAGGTCTCTCAAAGGTCTGACTCTTGCATGCACCCATTTCAAGTCACACATACTGTTTCGACACTGTTAGATGCCATTTTCCATTCCAATGCACTACTTTTCCATTGTTTTTCTATGTACACGCGCGAGACAGACATGTATGACTGTTGCTCTCACGTCTCGCACATGAGTCCTGTGTTTTTAAGACAGCGTGTGAAGTTAAAAGATTTTCAACAGTTATAAGCAACGCCGTTCAACCGATTCGAACATTCGTATAGTGGCTGTGTCCAGATACACGGATTTATACACCATTTTTTTTTTTTAATTTAAGAGTAAGAAGTGAGAGGATTTTTCCACACATACTAATTTATTTGGAAAGAACACATTATCCGAACATATCGTTTGCCAAGCCATGATATTTTTTATTTGCTTTAGGAAATATAAGACGACTTGGAACCCTCATCTAGTCACTTTTTTCTAAGAGTCACGTTTTTTTCAACGAACTGTGGATTATTTATTTCTTTATTGTTTATTCGCGACAAAGCTAATTTGAGCTGCGCTTCGTATATTGTGTTGGTCAATATGTAAATGAGGTGTTCTTTAATTTGCGCATTGTTAGTAAATCACCCGTACAAATTTCCAAGGCCATCAGCACTGTTTTGGAATTGCGCTCTCGCGCTAATTTGCCCTGTTTAGTAAAACTGGCCCCAAGTTGTTAGTCCAGTTATGAAAGTTTGATGCATTGGAAATGTGTATTATAAACCCAGCCCTGTTCAAGATGTATATTTAACTACAAAAAATAAAAAAACAACTCACCTGACCAACATCAACTTCATGAGTGTATTTACGTGCCGCTGCACCGTTGGTGGTAAATATGGCAGTTCCGTTGCCATATGGGTTCTTATTGATCATTTTGATGGCATCATCCAAGCTGTCAGCCTCCAGGACCACCAGCACAGGTCCAAATATCTCCTCCTTATAGCACTTCATGTCCGGCTGAAATTATAGTACAAACAACAAGTGGACATAATTAAATGGTCTTTGCATGGTACTGACATGATCTAACTTACAGAAATTAAAGTGATTTCTTTTCTAGCATGTTGCTGCAATCATATTTGACTTTCTTTAATATATGGAATGTAAAATAAGATATTGCAAAAAAACTCTTTAGCCCACCTGAATGTCATTTTGGTCCAAAATAACACTGAACCTAATTGACTTTCACTGTCTGGATTAAAGAAATATCTTCTTTTGTGTTTCACAGAAGAAATAAGTCATACAGGTTTGGAAAATAATGAGGTTGAGTAATTGGGATTCATTTATGTTTATTCATTTAGTAGACACTTTTATCCAAAGCGACTTTTGACGAATTGAGGAATACAACAAGCGATTCATCATAAAGAGGCAAATAAACACAGGACGCACTCGTAATACAGCACTCAGACACTTCTTGTACAACCTTGTAGGCATTGTGGCTCTCACCGTGACATTGCTAATGATGGTTGGTCCTACAAAGTTGCCGTTTTCGTAACCCTTGACCTTCACGTTCCTGCCGTCAAGCAGCAGCTTGGCACCCTCATCCACACCACTCTGAATAAGGCTGTTGACTCGCTGTTTGGCCTGAGGCGAGATGAGAGGTCCCACATCAGCTCCGGGCTGGTCACCTTACAAAAAAAAGCAAGAGAAGACATACAGAAAAATAAAGACAAGATGAAGAAGCTATGGAGTTTTTACAAAAGGCACTTAAACTACAGCGATGACATATTCCATCAGAATGGAAATTAATTCAGAAATACATCATTTTCATCACACGGCACTATGTTACAAATGCTAAATGAACATACTATTCACTACATAACTACTGATAATACTGAACCAAAAATCAGATCATATGTAAATGTGTGAATTCATATGTCAGTAATTCAGGTCACAACCTAGATGCACCAATTTGCTGAATTATTACTGTACTGTAGAGTTAAGTGGATAGCTAGCAGAACATCTAGTGGTTTGTCTTACAAACAACAGTTTAGTTGGTTAACCAAAAGTTTAGACATCCTAGAATCTGGAGAAATGGTTTCTGTATTGTTTGTTTTGTTGATTTTTGCTGAATAGAGGGGATGACTTTCCTTTAATTGACCCCTTTTTACTGGGTTGCAACCAAAGGGATTGGTAACACACAGCCACACACACAATTTTAGATACCCTGAGGCAATATGTCTTAGAGGTCTTATAGGGTTTCAGAATAGCAGCTGCGGTTTTGCTTCTCTGATTACAATTACAATTCATCGGCAGAATTTTTTTCAAACATTTGATCGGCCCATACTAATTTCTGGTCCCCTTTATACCACAAAATGTGCTTCTGCTTTGTGGCATGACCAAGACAAATAGTGCGTCTATCCTCTGGGTGAGCTGAGCATGCTTTAAGTTGCTATGGGAGAGGTGTGGTCATGAAGGCATGGGTGGTCTATGAAAAGGCCAAAAAAGAGGAACTGCGGAAAATAGATTTTATTCAATGAATGTCACATAAAAATAGTCTAAAGTGACATTTATGGTATAGGTTTTCCTGGGGTTTCCTAGTCTCGGTGGTCCCAGAAACACAAATAACCGAATTGGTCAATATTGTGTCACTGTGAACAAACTAACTGGTAGTAAAAAAAGTACTTTTATTTATTTTTTTACTGAGAACAAAATATGGGACCTTACTGAACCACAGCCAATTAGTATATTTAATGTTTTACAAAATATCATTGGTCCAAACTTTTGTTGCATGCCTTTCATTGTGGCTATTTAGGATTATTGCTGTAGGTATATATACAATTTTGATAAATTTCACAAACAGTTGAGTGCGCCAACATTTGCAAGTGCAGATGGACACGTTTGCAACAATGCAACCAACCTAAGTGATATTCAATAACTTGTTGGAACGTGGACATCTTTTGGCCTTTATTGTATTGCGCCTGACTAGGACACAGTGCTCCACAGCCCAAACTTGATCAGATTTGTGAGACGCATAAAAAAAAAAAACAAAAAAACAAAAATCTCAAGTACCTGCATTCACACGGAGACCCTTTGCACGATCAACCAGTTCAGGCAACCAGTCTCGTGCTTCTCCTACAAGGATGGCAGTGGAAAGTGCCATACATCTCTGACCTGCTGCTCCAAAAGCAGCACCAACCAACTGGTTTAGAGTGTTCTCTTTGTTGGCATCAGGCATCACCACACCGTGGTTCTTCGCCCCCTGGTGGACAGAAATGAGTTTGTAAGGAAGCAGCTCCACATTTTTACCAAACTACAAATTCTAGCACTAACACAATGAGTGAAAATAAGCAGAGTAAAAGTGGGGGAAGAAAATGTGATGGACCTCAGACCTTGAAAACATAGTTATAATAGACTGGCATTAGATTCAGAATCAAAATTCAAGTTAATTGCAAAAGTAAAATAATCTGGAAAAGATTGTGGTAGTGGAGGGGGGGGGGCTGTTGTGGGGTTTCAGAAAAGGAGTTTATTTGCAGTGGGAGCAAAGGAGGCGGGATCTTCTGTATTAAATCCAAGGATTTGAATAATGATAGTGTATGTTTTTCCATAGTTTAATGTAATACACTGCTGTCCATCATCTTTGAGTCTCTCATGCTAACTGTGAAGGCAATAAAGAATAAAAGGGGTAATCTCCAATTTCCTGAATCTTGAGTCTAAAATTGCAGCCTCATTATGGGGGTTAAGAATGAACCAGAATGATGCAGATTCATTTGTAACTAAATGCTGCCACCATCTGGCCACTGAAGTTGTGCTGATAAATGATACAGATGAGCAGTGGTATTGAAACTGCTGATTTGGGAAAAAGTAGCTTGTTAGTGGAAAAGTTACACTGTGGAAAGCATCTGAGCTACTGTCATGCTACTAAAAATCTAGCATTGTTATTTTAGCCAATTACTCCACCCCTGTGAATTTTTGAAGAAGATCCTGGCCATTTTTTTCTATATACTAAAACAAAAAGGATGAAAAAACACCATATAGATATAACAAAAAAGTCACATATTGCTCATGCACTGCAGTAAATTATAAGTGTTTACTGACTAATGATGATTTCCGACACTTAAATGCTACTTCAGCAGTGCTTCTGTGCCACCTTTGCTGTGCAAAATATTTGTTCATTACCTTATAGTATGTAAAAAAAGTGTGGCCAGGATATTCTCCAAAACTCACTTTTCGTGTTCCATGGAATTAAGTAAATATGGAACTACTCATTTAAAGAAGTTTAGACTTAAAGGAATAGATCACCCAAAAAAAGTTCCAAACCTGTAAGACCTTGATTAATCATATAAAACCAAAATTAATATATTTTAATGAAACCAGTGAAGTTTTTGTCCCTCCCTTGAAAGTCCATTTAACCAAACCTTAGGAAATCCCAAAAGACTATAACGTCATCATAAAACAAATCATATATGATACCATATCAATCATATATGATACCATATCAATCAAGCGGCAACAAGCTTCCGCGATTACCATATGTGATGTGACTTTAACTGCTCATTGTACAGTATATGGATTTGGTTTATGATGCCTTTTTGAACTTTTTGTATATTCTAAGTTCTGGTTACCTGGAGTTTCAATAAAATGATGAAACTTCTCGACGCTTAACCAACATTTTATGGGTTTAGAACAACAAAAGATGTGTAAATGAAAGAATTTTCATTTTTAAGGTGAACTATCTTTTTAAATTCTATTTTGCTCATAACTGAACAGACATTCACATGCAATATGGTTTTCTTTGAAATACATGAACTTCATGTTCAGAACCAACCATGTTGCTCTGCACTCTTTTGCCATTTTTGGAGCCTCTCTCATAGATGTGCTCGCCAGCCTGGTTGGAGCCTACAAAACTGATGGCTTTGATGGCAGGATGGTCACAGATGAAGTTCACAGCTATAATAACACATGGAACAAATCATTTTGTTATCTGCACACAGAATCTGGATCATAATGTGGTCAAAATATTTATAACCCTTCTGCTTCTGTAATTTTCCCTACCGTCATGCTGTCCGTGAATTATGTTTAATGTTCCATCCGGAGCACCGGCGTCCTGCAGCAGTTTGGCCAGCAACATGGTGCAGCCAGGCACTCTCTCTGAGGGCTTCATTAAATAGGTGTTCCCGCACACCAGGCCCATTGGGAACATCCAGAGTGGAATCATGGCAGGGAAATTGAAGGGGGCGATACCGGCGCATACGCCAATGGGCAACCGGTATGTGTATGTGTCCATGTCTTTAGTGATAGAGGGGAGGGTCTCGCCCAGCATAAGGGATGTGATACTACAGGTGTGCTCCACCACCTCTGCAAGACCAACAAACAACTAAAGTAAATAACGTGAAGGCACACAAACAAAATGTGTAAACAGTTATAAGGCCAAAGACTTTCTTGGGTCCTAACAGCCAATAATGCCTCATCTGTAGCACTAAAACACACAAAAAAATATCCCAACCTTATGCTTATTTTGTCATTCAAAAGTTTGGGGTTAGTAAGAATTTTTTTATTTTATGTTTTTTAAAGAAGTGTCTTATGTTCACTATGGCTACCTTAAAAAAATACAGTAATTACTGTAAACATTAATTTTTTAATTTAATCTATTTTAAAATGTAATTCATTCCTGTAATGCAAAGCTAAATTTTTAGCATTATTACTCCAGTCATTAGTGTCAAATGATTTTTCAGAAATCATGCCAATATGCTGGTCATAAACATCTTATTATTATCAATGCTGAAAACATTTTTTTGTGAAAACCACAATACTTGTTTTCAGGGTTCTAAATAGAAAGTTTAAAAACTGCATTCATTTGAAAAAAAAATATTTTATAACATTATTGATGTCTTTGTCACTTTTCATCACTTGAATTATTTTTTTTTACATGAATTCTCGTAATAAAATCACTTGTGAATCCAACAATAAAGTACTAACTGTCCTTTGAGATCACTTTTGTTTTTGTTTAGATGGAACAACTTCTGGATTTTACCTGGATTTCTTAGGTTAACATTTTTGAGTTTGTTATGACTAGACATAACTGGACACAAACAGATTTGATTAAATAACGCATTTGCGGTGCTTAAGCCTTCTTTATAAGGTTACTTACTGTAAATACATTTTTCTTGTCTACACAAGTTAAATGATGAGTCAAAATGATTGTATGTGTTGTACATACTGTAGTCATTGGGTTGAAAATAACTGACCATTCCTTATAATGTTCTACACACAACTTTCTTAATTACTACATTCAGGAATGAACAAACGCCATGCTAATTGTTCTTAATATTACTACAGAACTGTCTCAAGAATGAGAGACTCACGCAGTCCTCTGAACACGTCGCCCTCAGCATCAGCCAGGGTTTTTCCCTGCTCCAGGGTTATCAGCTTGGCCAGCTCTTTCTGAAACACAAATCAAATCACATATACATATAGCAGGCAGTGAGGCACAACAATTAATCAAATATGGCTTAGTGCAATCATCAAAAGGTTGAAAGTTAATTAATTAAATATGCACTGCATGATCCAGTGTTTCAGAGTGGCTTGGTTTGCGGTAAATGCTGCTCTACATGAACTTCATCTCTGCATCTGCTCTGACTTTGGGTTGTGCCACCCATTTCACCACATTTGTAATAAGCGTATACAAACCTGTTGCCAACAAAATAGAATTTTCAAGGTCTCCCTGCAGTTTTTTTTTTTTTTTGTTTTTTAAAGCCTGATGGCTTATGTTTGAAAATTATGAAATTAAGAAAGAAATTAAACTATTTAAACCATCATCAAGTGCTTGTAATAACTTTTGATTGTGATCTAAATGGGTTTAGATTATATACAAGTGCATCTCATTAAATTAGAATGTCGTGGAAAAGTTCATTTATTTCAGTAATTCAACTCAAATTGTGAAACTCGTGTATTAAATAAATTCAATGAACACAGACTGAAGTAGTTTAAGTCTTTGTTTTTTTTAATTGTGATGATTTTGGCTCACATTTAACAAAAACCCACAAATTCAACAAATTAGAATATGGTAACATGCCAATCAGCTAATCAACTCAAAACACCTGCAAAGGTGTCCTGAGCATTCAAAATGGTCTCTCAGTTTGGTTCACTAGGCTACACAATCATGGGGAAGACTGTTGATCTGACAGTTGTCCAGAAGACAATCATTGACATCCTTCACAAGGAGGGTAAGCCACAAACATTCATTGCCAAAGAAGCTGGCTGTTCACAGAGTGCTGTATCCAAGCATGTTAACAGAAAGTTGAGTGGAAGGAAAAAGTGTGGAAGAAAAAGATGCACAACCAACCGAGAGAACCGCAGCCTTATGAGGATTGTCAAGCAAAATCGATTCAAGAATTTGGGTGAACTTCACAAGGAATGGACTGAGGCTGGGGTCAAGGCATCAAGAGCCACCACACACAGACGTGTCAAGGAATTTGGCTACAGTTGTCGTCAGAGGCGTCTTACCTGGGCTAAGGAGAAGAAGAACTGGACTGTTGCCCAGTGGTCCAAAGTCCTCTTTTCAGATGAGAGCAAGTTTTGTATTTCATTTGGAAACCAAGGTCCTAGAGTCTGGAGGAAGGGTGGAAAAGCTCATAGCCCAAGTTGCTTGAAGTCCAGTGTTAAGTTTCCACAGTCTGTGATGATTTGGGGTGCAATGTCATCTGCTGGTGTTGGTCCATTGTGTTTTTTGAAAACCAACGTCACTGCACCCGTTTACCAATAAATTTTGGAGCACTTCATGCTTCCTTCTGCTGACCAGCTTTTTAAAGATGCTGATTTCATTTTCCAGCAGGATTTGGCACCTGCCCACACTGCCAAAAGCACCAAAAGTGGTTAAATGACCATGGTGTTGGTGTGCTTGACTGGCCAGCAAACTCACCAGACCTGAACCAATAGAGAATATATGGGGTATTGTCAAGAGGAAAATGAGAAACAAGAGACCAAAAAATGCAGATGAGCTGAAGGCCACTGTCAAAGAAACCTGGGCTTCCATACCACCTCAGCAGTGCCACAAACTGATCACCTCCATGCCACGCCGAATTGAGGCAGTAATTAAAGCAAAAGGAGCCCCTACCAAGTATTGAGTACATATACAGTAAATGAACATACTTTCCAGAAGGCCAACAATTCACAAAAAATTTTTTTTTTTTATTGGTCTTATGAAGTATTCTAATTTGTTGAGATAGTGAATTGGTGGGTTTTTGTTAAATGTGAGCCAAAATCATCACAATTAAAAGAACCAAAGACTTAAACTACTTCAGTCTGTGTGCATTGAATTTATTTAATACACGAGTTTCACAATTTGAGTTGAATTACTGAAATAAATTAACTTTTCCACGACATTCTAATTTATTGAGATGCACCTGTAATAGGCAGACATGCACAATTTGTGTTATAATGGACTGAATGCTACCTGCTCAAGCCAAAACAAATAAAAAAAGATGATGAAAAATAAACTAACCTTTTCACGCTGCGAAAGATCGCGCCTGGTGTAAATATAATCATTAGGGATCTATTGTTTCGATTCAAAAGCATCATCGCACTGATTTTCGCGTTCAGTGTGAAAAGGTCTTTACTCACACTTGTGTGGTGCGACATTAGATCCAATATAATCGGCACAACATCATCTTTTAGTTTCAATCTTTCTGAAAATATCATGTCGACTGGTGCTTTAAAAAAAAACTATTTCACGGTATGAAGTGAACAAAGGACTGAGTTCTGCATGACGCGGTCTGGAAATTCATTAAAAATGAAGTTCATCCACTCTTTCCTAATGCTGCAATCAGAATGAAGGCAATGTAAAGACTGTTTTTTACACAACTTGGCATTCACAGTATCTTGTCATCGCCTTGTGTGGCAGTTTCCCGGTTAAGTGCCGTGTTGATTTTAAGATTTTGATCTTTTTTTTTATTTTATAGCTTTACATGGTTATGCTCCCCAGTATATTTGTAATCTCCTCATTCCGCCTCTAGATCTCTTCGGTCATCTAGTCAATGTCTTCTCTCAGTTCCTCGTTCACATTTTAAAACTAAAGGTGACCGTCTTTTGCTGTGGCAGCACCTAGGCTCTGGAACAGTCTTCCCCTCCACATAAGATCTTCTCCTTCTATTTCTTTGTTTAAATCTGCTTTGAAAACCCATTTTTATTCTGTATGTTTTAATTCTATTGGAGGGTGTAAAATTGTATTTGTCCCTTTGTTTGTCTTGATTGGGTATGTTTTTACTTGGTTTTATATTTGTTGTACAGCACTTTGGTTGCAGCTCCTGTTGTTTTTAAATGTGCTTTATAAATAACTAAACTAAACTTCAGAGCCATCTTTATTGTTTGGTTTCTGCGTAGACCTGTGTGTACGCCACTCTCGTAAACATTACATGCATGAATTAAAATAGTTTCCATAATTCTATTAAACAGAAATCCTGTTAATGAAAACAGGGTTTCCACTGCTTTATACAAATTTTCCAGACCTAGGAATCACAAATCCCTGATATTTCTAAGTTTTCCATTGCCATGAAATCCCAGTGAAAACCTTTCAACTGAAGGTCCATCACCGTGTTACTGTACGTATCCATATGTAACAAGCATAGCAAGTGTCTAGAACAAGATCTAGTAAAATGAAACCTAAATAATACTAATATCAACCATAAAGTCTGGTGTCGATTGGAAAATGAATAAAAAAACAAAACAAGTGAGTTGAGGATGTGCAGCAGTAACTTACAATATTGTCTTTAATGAGCTGCTGATAGCGAAGGAAGACCTGCTGGCGGGCCAGGATGGAAGTTTCGGACCATGTGTGGTACGCCCGTGAGCACGAGTCCACGGCGGCCAACATCTCCTCATGTGTGGCATTTGGCACTCGACCAATGACCTCGTTGGTGGCCTGAGGAAAGCGCATGCATTATAATTAATCACAGAGACAGTTCACCTGTAACTAATGGTGTGTGGTCTTTTTTCTGCAAAGTGCTGATACAGTCACTTGTTAAAAATAAATACAATATTAATTTAAAAAAATATGATTGCTGACAAAGCTTATACTTTCTTGCTGTGGTGTTAACATTAACTAAACATAAAAAACTGCACACACGATTCAACCACTTATAACAACAAAAGCAACTAAAATAAATTCCACCTTTTACGTACCAAAAACCCAGACTGCATTTAAACTACTCTAATGTGATATTAACCAGTTCCTGAAAAATAGAGTACAAATAGAGCGAAGAAACCAACAAGCAATTATTATCTACTGTGCAGAGCAGATTACACCAAATCTCTGGAAAAATTTTAATCTTGGTGTTTTCTCAATTGCCCCTTTTGCACATTTGTAACAGTACTAAATAACCAATGAGCAAACATTTTTAAAAGTGTAAAAAGAATTAACAACATAACCGAAGCTGTATTATTTACTGATTGATGGTAATGCAGGTGTTGTGTTTTGTCTAGTCGGGTTGATCAGCACAAATCACATGTGCTAAACCACACTAATCTAATGGGTTTAACCTGGCCTATGTGTGGTCAATGAGTGTAATCTGTTAAACTGATGTCTGTTAGTACCGTATGAACTTACAGGATTGTGAATGTCCAACCATTCGGAACTCTTGGATTCAACAAACTTTCCATCAATGAACAACTTGGTGGTGGGCTGAGAAAGGACAGAGAAAATTATGTAATATGAATGTAAAAAGCAAATGTAAAACGCAACTCATTTACAATTACAACAATAACTTTTTCAAGAGACTGATATAATGATAGATTGCATCGGTAGACTAGAATACACAACCTAACTTTTCCCCAAATTCTGCAAGTGTTTGATGCTAGTGTTTTAAAATCTGTTCAGATTTTCAGTCGCGTAGTGTATTCCAGTCTTTACACAAGACAACGTGAGCGTTATTCCTATCCTCTTAAAAGAGGGAGATACAAGTCTGTAATGAACGAATGATTTCTGTCATCGTCAGATCATATAGTCTAGTGCACGGTTCAGTACGTGGCAAATGGGGGTGTGCTCTTCAGAAATAAGGAGGCAAAGTTTCATGTGATGTTTACATTGTGTAGAGGTTAAAGGTTTATGGAGCACTACTGAACATCAGTTGATGACCTAGAACAATTGGATATATACAAGCAATATTCATACAAAGTTCACTGTCTGCTTGGCGCTCATAATCCCTTAACTACTGTGTTTTCAAAAAGTAACAATGTTTTTGACACATTTGATAAATTTCTCTTAACCCCACATATTACTCTTAGCCCCAAACACTCTTTGCAGAAATATGCACAATACTGCAATATGCTTAAATACATGATAACCTTACCACTGAGGAGGAGGAGTAGCACACGCGTCCCATCTGAAGAGGAACCTGCAGAACAGGTCACAGGTACAATATTAAATGATCTCTATTATTGTGTCTGGGCAGATCATTTCATTCGATGTCAGTTAATATATTCAACCTCATGTATAACTGCTGTGCACTTATGTTAATTTAACTTGGTTTGTAATCAGCATATAAAAGGAAATTAATGGTTTATACAGCTTTCGATGAAAAAGAAAAACTCTCTTTAGATACAGATAAACTGTTTTTCTGACTGCATATAGGACTAAGTTGTTGCTCAAAAGTATTCATGCATGAAGTCCAATGTTTTCTAGGACTGATAACACTAGTAAGTTAGCACTTAGCGCGTGCTATGAACTTGACAAGAGTGTCACGAGATTATGTAAAAACAAAGGTAACGTTAGTATAGTTGTGGTGATTAGGCTACAAACTCCTTGCAATACTAAAATATCTTACATACACTATATTTTATAGTGAATTATATAGAGTTGCTTTCAGTTGTGGCTAAATGTTCAACAAAGAATCTGCTCGAGGTGTTTGACCGTGAAGTTGATACTTTGACAACATGACGTAACGTCAAACTCATTCTACGTGTATGACTGTAAAATGCGATGCTTTTGTGTTTCTTACCCTCTTCTTTACAAGGGAACGAATTAATGTCGCTGCCATGATGGAATTCATAGATTAATGCTGTTTTCGCCTCCGAAATATGCATCCAATGCCCACCAGAGGACGTGCGCCGAGACCTGCGCCCTGCAGACGAACCGCTTTTCTTACTGTGTCTTTAAGAGTGGGCGGGATATCGTGTTCAAACAGCCAATCACGTGCTAAAGCCAAATACTCCCCCAAATTCAGGAAATATATTGGTTAGGCCTCGCAGATGATGGACCAATGGTAGTGCGCGTTTGTTGAAAGGCGTTTCTTTGATGACACAGGCACACATCATAGGCCAGAGCTGTTGCGTAGGAAGTGATAGGATATTAAATCTGTCAATTATTAATTACACAGACAGAAGGCATGTGACAAATTTATGTTATACGACAAAAAAACGTTTAAGCACGCTATTATTAACCTTCATTTTGATGCATTTAATTTACTTTATATAATTCGGTGAAATCTTTCCAGTTCTGATGCAAAATCATGTAACGTTAACTGCATTGCTTTGAACTAGTTTTTGAATTCAGAATCATTTTAGAGAATCGATTCGTTCAAATGGTTCATTATAAAACGATTCCCTTTTTCATGGTTTCACTGATTTATTTTTTGTAAAACAGTTGCTTATTTTATCGGTCTTGTCGTGTTTGTTTATTCAAACATTTTTATTAACAGAGTTTTGGCTAACAACACAAATAAGATAATTACTTATAACCTAATAAATAGTAATGTTATTTTTAAACATAATATAATTCCCAATATTGTTAACAGTGTTGTTCCCACATTCTTTTTATTCCTAAACAAACATCTCAATGACTCGCGAATCAGTTCGACTGAATCTTCAAAAGAATCGGTTCATTAAAAAAGAATCTTTAGTAAACCGAATCTTCACTACTGTGTATGCGGTTAACAAATCCATTTCAAACAGAGTCCATTCTTCTTGAGGACCAACAATCTAATATGAGTGCATCAGCTGCACGTTTAATCAAGGTAAATGCATAAATCCCGTATGCATGCTTGAACATGGCAGACATCTAAAGAAAAACACAAACGAAATCATTTCCAGATGTCTTCCGAAGTCCACTGAAGTTGCTTAGTCACGAGCATCTCAGACAGGAGGAGGGTTTTTAGTAGTACATCTCATTGGTTGACAAAGTAGATGGTTTTTCATGAATAGTTTCAGTAGTAACTGGACTGATTTGCATGCCATGGCGACACAAGCGAAGGTTAAATATGTTTCTTGTCTTAAATTAATGTATTATTTGCAATGCATGATTTAACTGTTATATTGTCATGTTCTAGCCTGTTCTTTATGGATATTTTAGAAGTTCTTGCTCGTGGAGAGTCCGGATAGGTGAGTCTTGAATACATCAGATCATTCTATTTACTAGCATCTCGAGCCTATATCAAATATTTTTCTCTAATGTAATTTAAATGTGTTTTAATATTTACAGCGTTTGCATTGAAAGGCATTGAATATGAGCAAAAACCAGTAAATCTCATCAAGGATGGTGGGCAACAGGTATATGTACTGACAATGGCATCACATCTCTGCACTAGATTGCTGATATTCATCTAGCCATATCTATATATTTCCATGTTAACTCAAATAATTCTCTTTTTCACAAGCTAACAGATCAATTCAAGGCAATAAACCCAATGCAGCAAGTGCCTGGAGTCACCATCGATGGCATCACCTTGTCTCAGTCGGTAAGAACATGCATTCTCCTGCTTTGTGGCACATTGAATTTCAGTTATGTTTACATTGGTGTGTTATTTAACTCAGTTGGCCATCATCCAGTACATTGAGGAAACTCGTCCAGAGCCCCGCCTCCTGCCTGCAGACCCAAAGCAGCGGGCTCAGGTCCGCATCATCTGTGACATCATCGCGGCTGGCATCCAGCCTCTCCAGGTTAGACATGATGACTTGTGTTTAAAGGTGCACAAAGTAAAAGTTTCTACTGCAAGAAGGTTGTCTGAATGATTTAGTTGGGTACAAGTAAAAAGAGACCACCCCTAATTCTCTATAATGTTTCCATAATTATTAGATCATCTGTAAGGCACAAGTCACATGGAACAGTTATTAACACTTATCCTCTACAAGCAAGAATTTCACATCAGTGCTTTAATGTAATATTTGATTAAAATTCCTTAAACTAAGACCCCATTATTTCCAATGACGCTGTATTTCAGAATCTATATGTGCTTCAGAAAATTGGAGCAGAGAAGGTACAATGGGCTCAACATTTCATCAACCGAGGATTCGAGGGTGAGTTTTTCTCATTAAGTTTTTCATTTAAGTTACAGCGAGGAAAAAAAATATTACAGAAGATGCAAACGCTCACTGATGCTCCAGAATGAACAACCATGTATTAAGGTGTGAAAACTTTTTGAATTTGAAGATCAGGGTAAATTTTACTTAATTTGTCTTCTGGAAACATGTAACTATCTTCTGTAGCTTCTGAAGGGCAGTACTAAATAAAAAAATATGATATTTAGGCAAAACAAGAAAAATATACACATCTTCATTCTGTTCAAAAGTTTTCATGCCCTGGCTCTTAATGCATGGTTTATTTTCTTCTGGAGCATCAGTGAGCGTTTTAATCTTCTGTAATAGTTGCATATGAGTCCCTCAGTTGTCCTCGGTGTGAAAAGATGGCTCTTAAAATCATAGTAATTTTTGGAAAGGGTTCAAATACACAAAAATGCTGGACAACCAAAGAATTTGTCAGACCTGAAGGATTTTTCTGAAGAACAGCAGTTTAACTGTTCAGGACAAACAAGGGACTCATGAACAACTATCACTAGACAAAAAACACAGCTGTGGATCATTCAGGTAACAACACAGTATTAAAATAATCAAGTGTATGTAAACTTTTGAATGGGGTCATTTGTATAAATTCAACTATTTTCTTTGTGGACTACATGTAAACATCTTTTATGTGAAATATCTTATTCAGGTCAGTACTAAATAAACAAAAGCATGCATTTTGTATGATCCCTCTTACTTGGTAAAATAATCAACATTTTGCAGATTCTGCAAGCTGTATGTAAACTTTTGACTTCAACTGTATGTGCGTGTACATTTATGTATATATAAATACACACAGCATTATTTTGAAAATATGTACATGTATTTGGGTCAAAGACGTTAAGATGTCCGCATAAAACTAAATTTACAAAGTGATTTAATGTCATAGAAAGCACATTAAATGTAAGTAAAGTGTCTACTTTTAAGGTTTCAAATAAGTTTTTGGTGAATAAAATGTCAAAATTTGATTGAAATAATGTTACATTGTCATTCAGTGTAATAATATTTATGTAAAAAATTCAACATGTTTATTCTGACTTGTACATATTAAAATATATAAAAGAATAGGGGAGCATATTAAATTTGATTGTGTTTTAAATGAATAAAAAGTTATTATTGACAAATGGGCGAAACCTAGAATAGTGGCAAATTTTAAAATACAACTAATTAATATTTGGGGTGAAAGTAACTAGTCTTTTAATATGTCATAAATTGATTTTTGTTGTAAATATGTCTGACAAGATTGTTACAATGAATGACATTTTAGTGGGAGTTTTCTGTAAATCAGGGGAAAAATGTATATAATTTTTTTTGCACAGAAAAACAAAAACGAAAAAAGCTTTGTTCGTCTTCAGAACACAATTTAAGATATTTGAGATAAAAAAAAAAACAGTCTCAAGCCTCCCGGTTTTTATCTAAAATTTCCTTAATTGTGTTCCGAAGACGAACAAAGCTTTTATGGAGTTGGAACGACATGCGGTTTTGGGGTGGAGTAACCCTTTAACACCTGATTGTTTGAATGAGGAATTTAATTTTATTGTATGTTTTTTGAAGCCCTAGAGCCTATCCTGAAGCAGACGGCAGGAAAATACTGTGTTGGCGATGAGGTAATATACTTCATCAAATATAAACATAAATAGCACTATATGATATACACTACTGTTCAAAACTTTGGTTTGTTTAATGCTTTTGAAAGAAGTCTTTCATGGTCACTGCATATAGAGTAGAAATCAGTTTTCATTTGAATATATATGAAAATGTAGTTATTTTTGTGACGTCAAAGCTGAATTTTCTGCATCTTCAGTCACATGATCCTTCAGAAATCATTGTAATGTGCTGATTCGCCTTCCAAGAAACATTTCTTGTTATCAGTGTTGAAACCAGTTGTGCTGCTTAATATTTTTGTGGAAACCATGACTTTTTTCAGGATTCTTTGATGAATAGGAAATAAGTTTGATTAAAAAGAACAGCTTTTTCTTTTTAACTGAAATATTTTGGAACATTTAAATGTCTTTACTGTCATTTTTGAAGAAAAAAAACGTACTAATCCTAAGGTTTTGAACAGTAGTGTTTGCAAAATCTAAACTCAGTTTTAAAATGCTTTCAAATATTAACATACATTAATACACTTCTAGATATCCATGGCAGATATTTGTCTTGTTCCTCAAGTCTACAATGCCGAAAGGTACGTGTCTCTTTAAAGTTGACATTGTTTATGCAATGCAAAATGCTGTAATTGCCTTTCTTCTGTCCTTTACCAAAGGTTCAAGGTGGATATGTCCCAGTTCCCTACTATCAAAAGATTAAACCAGACCTTAATTGAGATTGATGCTTTCAAAGTCACTCATCCTTCATGTCAGCCTGATACTCCTGATGATTTACGGGCATAATCTGAATAATGAAATCAATAAAACACTTTGATAAACAGTTATGCGAGCCTCTTCATTAATAAGACAACTCGGTTTCTTTTTAGCAAAGTACTGCATTTATTGCTTTGTTGAAAAGACTATTTCAGTCATCTATGAACAGGAGTTGAGCTGTACATCCCAGTGACTTAAAGGACAATTTGAGTGCAATATGAAACATACAAATTGGACAAAAATACAAACATGTTAAATGTGCAAAATAAGAGAAAACATTTATTGCACAAAAATACATAGTCTCTGAATGTACAACTACACATGAGAGTGTGAAGGCTTTGCTTGCTTTTAAGGAAATCAATATAAAAACGGTAGCTGTAAAACAGCTGTTCATGCTAAAACTGCAACAATGCAACTTAAAAAAAAAAGATAAAAGTGCTTCAAGTTCCAATTTTTTCTATGACGTTTCTGTAAGTACCCTACAGTCATTTCTAAGAAAAAATAAATAAAATGTAGTCCCTGAACCTAAACAGGGAGTTCCACCGTGCATTTAACAGTGTCATTATAAAACGTTCCTGAACAATCTGACCCTCCAAATACTAGGATGGCGCACTGGAGAGAGAGGCTCTTGCTATGACGGCGATCCCTCGCATCCCTCGGGTTTGAAGATAAAGGCTTTGTAGAGCCCAGGCTTATCAGACTGTGGCCTGCGCGAGGCTTAGAGCAAAGCAATGGAGACGCCACTGATGACCAGGAGCTGGTATCTGCAAACATGCATCGTTTTAACCTTTCAAGCCATTCAGACTAATATCTGTAAACTGTAGTCTTTTAAAGAACCTTGAAATCAATTATTTGTGACTTCAAGTCTTGGTTTTGAGGCCATCTATATGCTGGTATACTATACGTTAAAATAAAACTGACAAACACGCTTAAATGGACACTTCACCATAAAATGCACACCCTTGTAATGTTTCATACATGTATGATTCCTTTCTTTGTTGGAACACTGTTGACACTGTTTTTGTCCTTATAATTAAAGTCAGTGGGGACTAAAACAACAAATAACATCCTTAATCCCTAACCACTAAACCAGTGATACTCAAATCTGGCACGCAAGATTTGATCTAATGATCCTGAAGACATTGATTAGCATGCTCAGGTGTGTTTGATTAGGGTTAGAGCTAAACTCTGCAGGAAAGTGGATCTTGCGAGCCAGATTTGAGTACCCCTGCACTAAATCATTGACAGCTGTTAGAGTCATGTAAATTAATTGTTTAAAAAGAAAGGAGACATGGAAGAACGATCAATCGACTTTCTGGTCTGGCTTTCTCAAAACTTCAAAGTTTGTCTTTATGAACTTTATCTAGTTTAAGTTAGGGCCCGAGCACCAATGGTGCGAGGACCCTATTGGAATTGCTCAGATTCTTCTTCTCCGCATTTTTGAGGGCCTAAACATGCTCAAAGTCATGAAACTTTGCACACACGCCAAAAGTGGTGAAAATTTACAATTGCTATGTGGGTTTCAGAAGAGGGTGTGGCAAAATGGCTTGATAGCGCCACCTATAAAATTTCAACAAAGTGTCCCTTGAGCTATGTTTCACATACATGTACGAAATTTGGTAGACACATGTAGCACACCAATACCTCCAAACAAGTCCCTCGGTATGAAGTCTAAACCCCAAAAGGAAGTCTGTTATTTAGAATTTTCTCAGCAAGTTTTGTGCCGTTTTTGCACTTTTCAGGCGTTGTATTTAAATGAACTCCTCCTAGAGATTTGAAGAGATCAACACCATATTTGGTCAGTGTAATCTAAAGCCCTTTGTGACATTAAATTGCGAAGATCTTGAGTTTTTGTTGAAGGCCGTGTCTATGGCGGCCTGACAAACTTCAAAGTTTTGCCATGAAAAAGGAAGTTGTTATAATTCAAGCATACAATTTGCCAATTTGCACCAAAACTTCACGTTTGATAAGAGTCCTGACCGGCACACATCTAAACACCATTATTCTGTTATAATCATAGCGCCACCTGCTGGCAACAGGAAATTACTTGTTTTACACCAACTTAAACATACAGTGTCTGATCTGCCCCAAACTCCACACGTTTGGTAAGAGTCAGGGTTTGAAGACATCTAAAGGCCAATTTTCAGTTATAATCATAGCACCACCTGTTGGCAACTGGACACGTCGTGCTTTGCACCAACTCAAACATCCCATGTTCAATCTGCACCAAACTTCATGTTTGACACAAGTGCTGGTCTGAAGACATCTACATCCCAATATCCAGTTATAGTCATAGTGCCACCACCTGGTAGCAGGAAGTTTAGCACATATAAATGATTTGGACATATTCCTTCTATGTTTACCGCTTTAAATGCATATTGCCCACCATTCGCTGTCTTCCTAAAACCACCGGGTGGTGGTGAGCCCAGGTGCGAAAGCCCTTTCAACGCTGCTTGCAGCTTTAATTGTAATTATTTTACATTTAAATAGATTAGATTAAAAAAAAAGTTAAACAAATCTTTGGCTAGGGGTTTAAAATATGTTGCAGACAATGTTGGGCCTTGGAATCAGACACTGCTTAAAAATTAACAATCTTTCTATTTTGGTAAAAAATGGACCATACATTTTTTTTACATCAAATTTTGAAGAATTATTATCTTATTCTAAAATTAGTTAATGTTGCATATCCTCCTGCTACTGACTAGCAATAGCAATGTCCGATATTTTCGCATGCGTTTTTTTCGGATTCTTCATCCTTTCCTATTAAAATGAATACAACGGATGCGAAAACGCAGAAAATCGAACCTGATCTGAATTTTTTGTGACGGACGAAAGTTTCGGAGGCAGTGTGTAAACGTGACTGTCACAACGTGAGGTCGTATTTATTTTTCAACTTTCAAAAATTTCAGACTTTTAATGTGCAGAGACCTTAACAAGTGAAAAAAGCTGTATGCTATTTTCTTTTTTAAAAAGCCCATCAGTGTGTCAAAAGTATGAGTGTCAAACCATTGCATAGGTCTTCAAGCTTTAAAAACTGTAAATAGCTACAATATATTTAGCTGCATGGTACTTAGTTTAGTAAATGAGTGAATGACAGACCTGTGTTAAAGAGATGGAGGTCCTGTAGGGGTCCTACAGCACTGCAGCCTCCGCTGATCAGCACCCTGTTGTCAGACACGGGTAGAGCAGCGTGAAACCTGCACAGCAGAATGACAAAACAAGTCATCTCTTCAAAATACATGAATGTACGTAAATTTCCTTATTGAACTGTTTACAAATTCTGCATTATCAGCTTATTCTATAAAGTTTTCTTTAAAAATAAGTTGTAAAATTCACATTTTGAAGTCTTACCCACGGGCCAATGGTGGCAAGTTCTCATACTTTACAGCAGTGTATTCCATGAAGCCTTTTCCACAAGAAACAAAAGACTTGGTATACAAGACTGAGATTATATGAACAACAAAGCCGACAGTGAATACTTCAGATGCTCAGTTCCATTACCAAGATCCAGGATGTGAAGATCATTGAGGTAGGTGGCAGTTTTTCTCCCACCAAAAATGATCATCTTGTTCGACAACAGTGTGATGGAGTGCCTACAATCAAATGACCAGTAAGGACAAATTATATAGTTACAAAAGACGGACAAAAATCTCAGGCAAAAAACAAAAACAAAGCTTATTTTAAGAAGTAGTGGAAGACTGTAGAGAAAGAATAAAAAAGGGGTTTTGAATGACATGAGAATGAGTAAATGATGACACCCTCTTGTTGCATATTTTAGTTGCATATACTGTGTGGATGGTGATTATGAAACTGGATGAAGAGACAAAGTAAAATTCCTTACCCAAACCTGGGCAGAGGACGGTCACCCTCCACAATCGGTTGATACCACAGACCATGTTCAGGGTTGAAAATGTACAGTGCGTTACTGCAAACCTTGCCTTCAGGACATCGGCTGGGCTGCACCCCTCCAAATACATACAGCTCCTTCTTATAGACTGAGGCACTGTGGTACGCCAATGATGGTATATTTCCCTTTGCCTAGGTCAACCCAAAATGTCATGCATATATGCAACAATAAGTGTTACATCTAATTAGACCATTGTCATAGTTGCAGAATTAGTTATTGATATAACTGTGGAAAAACTGACAGCATAGTTTATTTATACACTGAACCATAAACACATATTGTATTTATATAAAATATATAAAAAAAACAAATAATCTAATACTCACAGAAACAAGCTTCCACTTCCATGTTATAGTGTCCAGTATATAAATATCACTGTATCGCTGGGCGTCTCTCAGACCACCGTACACATAGACGGCTTTAGACTCCGGATCAAAGGTTGCTGAGTGACCTTTTGAGCTTGGTGGACTGACCTCCGGCGAGGAGACGTCCATGGGGAACCAGAAATCATTATCTGAGAATTATTACAGTTATATGTTACATGTTAAAAGGTATATGTCATTATTAATAGCAAAATTGTAAAAAAAAAAGGAAAACAAAGGAAATGCCCTTTCTTATTTTCAAATTAATTAGTAAAAAATTATATATAATAATAATAAATAAATGTATCCAATTATAATTATATAATGTATACTTGTTTGAATATGCTTGTGTAGTTATAGTACTGCATTCATGCAAAATTTACAAATACTAGCTGCCTAAATCTGAAAAAAAAGCAAATAGCAATCTTTTAAAGGGGTCATATGATGCGATTTCAAGTTTTGCTTTCTCTTTGGAGTGTTACAAGCTGATTGTGCATAGATAAGATCCCTGAAGTTGCAAAGACTAAAGTCTCAAAACCAAAGAGATATTCTTTATAAAAGTTAAGACTCGTCCACGCCCCCTAAAACGCTCCAAACACCGCCCCCACATGTCTACATCACGATGTGGAAATATTTGCGTAAGGCGTGGTTTCAGTAACAGCAGTAGTGTTGATGCAGCGGTGTCAGGGAGAAGCTGTGTTTCTAGGCGAAAGCAAAAGCAGAAAGCAGATGCATTTAGGAATCATTCATTTTACTTACAACAGAAGAGCAACACAGTTTATGGACGACCTTTTCGTGAACCTAGGTAATCCTGACTTAGCTATGACAATCTGGCACTTCTGAATCAGCGACTATATGTTTTGTTATTAGTTTAAGTATTTGCTATTTACTGTTCAAATGCAGAGTTTTGCGCATCTTGGTTGTGTGTGTGTGTGCGTGAGAGAGAGACAGGATCACATCCGCTATCTTAATCGCAGCTTATGTGCGAGAGAGAGAGAGAGAGAGAGAGAGAGAGAGAGAGAGAGAGAGAAACATCACAGCATCTCAGCTTATCTTAATAGTGGCTTGTGTGCAAATACATAAGAGCATCATCACTGTGTCTGTCACGCGACTGTTCCTCTCTCGGGCTTCAACTGATGGTAAAACTAAGGACATTATCGACTGTCTTTATATTTACTTTGAAAAAACTCACGATTATGGAAAGGGGCGTTACATTTCAGATGCAGCTTGTGGTGTTCAGCCAATCACAATGCACTGTGCCAGTTGCAAATCAGAGCAGACTGTGCTTGTTGAAAGGAGGGACTTTGTAGAAAACGAAGCGTTTGAGAGAGCCGGGGCATAGAGGACCTACAATGTACAGTATTTGAAAAATAATATGTTTTTTGAACATTAAAGCATGCAAACATATTCTGTTACACTAAATACAAAAATGAATGATCTTTAAAAAAAGCATCATATGACCCCTTACATTTTTCATATTGAATTTTTAAATGATATGCACCGATCTCCAGTTTCCAAATAGAATCTTTACAACTGGCCTGGTCATCAGACTCCCCACCAATCAGAATGGCTGTTTCAGGATCACTCAAACACATGGCGTGGCTCCAGCGCTTTGATGGACAGTCTGAGAATATTAAATACAATTTAAAAATTATTATATATATATATATATATATATATATATGCATACATACTAGGGGTGTAACGATACGCGCATTCGTATTGAACCGTTCGGTATGAGGCTTTCGGTTTGGTACACATTACAAACCGAACGATTCGTTGGACTAATCCTATGTCAATTAAAATAAAAGCTTATTGTGTGAAATGTCAGTGCCACTGCACTCAACAACGCAACCCAAACGACGTAACAGGCAACGTGCTGTCTGCTCCGTGATAACCTCCCCTAGCCGGGGTGCGTCGAAAGACTATGATCTTGTATCAACGATAGCCAGAGATATTGTCAAAAACATAAATTATTGGCAATCTTAAGAGGATCTGGCATTTCCAATTAATGTAGGCCTGTTACATTCTTATTTTTATTAGGCCTATTATTATTAAGTTACTTTTATTATTAAATTAAAATTACAATTAATTTGCCCCGCGATAATTAACGCATAACTGACGCGCTGCGAGAATAAGATTAGGCTACATTTACTCCTCAATTAAAATGTTTTTTAAAAAGGTCTATTAGGCTATAGGCTACCTACAATGAATTATAGTCATAATTAAAATATTAACACTGCAGTCATTAATACAAATCTATTAAAAAAAAGCTTTTATTTTAAGCACAGACTTTCAAAAACAACCTGTTTAACACTAAATATGTTTCTTCATCATTTTTTTCAGTATGTACCACAAAATAAATATAAAGGAAATAAATGAAAACAGCTATAGGCTAAACCGTTATCAGCATGTTGAAGTAGATTCGTCTCTCATTGTCTCTAAGAGAATAAACGGCGTCAGATGCCGAAAGCTCCATCATTGCATTTATACTTTCACTTTCTGCTTATAGTGAAATGACTGAGATTAAGACGTTCACTGGCATAAATCTTGCGCAAAGTTTGCACGTGTGCTTGTGTGATATCCATTGGCTCGCCTTCATGATTTAAAACAGAAATATTTGCAACATTGCAAAGTAACCAATTACCCCGCCCCCCCGTATCGAAAACGCACTGAACCGTGACACCACTGTGTCGTATCAAACCGAACCGTGAATTTTGTGAACCGTTACACCCCTAATACATACATACACAATTCTGAAGGAAAAAAAAATCTAAAACTTTTTAAAAGCAATAGTAATAGTGATGCTTGCCTTGGCAAACACCAGCAAACAGAGGATAAATGTCACTTCCTTTTTCAAATGTCAACTGGTTTTATATTAATTATTATATAAATATAATACAAAAATTAATTATATAAATATTAGTACATTAAAATATCACAAACATTTGGGTTCAAACATTTTGATACACAAAAATGTAGTTTAATATACAAATAAACTATGCTATCAATATTTTCAAAGTTATATTAATAACTAATTCTGCAATTTTGAAAATGGTTTAATCAGATGTAACATTAAGATTTCAAGCAGGTAAATAAACCTTTAGAATGAGTAGATGAATGAGCCTTTACCAGCCATGCAGCTCTTCACACGTTTGACGGCCATCTCGTCCTCTAAATCTACTGCAGACGTTTTACACAGTTTGTGCTTCTTTGTGCTTGAAACTCGGTTTGGATCCTGAGGGCTTTCTGGATCTTCAGAATTCCAAACACATCCTTTCATTCCTATAATGGAGCGTCTTGGAGTTTTGTCCTTCAAAAACCACAAAACAAAGACAGTACCTTTTAAAATTTGAAACCCTCTCAATTCCTAGAGTTCAATCCATTTGCTGAAGAACTAGTTTGTGGACGAGTCCTTACCATCGGCCACACTCCCTGAAGTAGTGCGTTTTCTCCTTTCTCCATTTTACTCTTGCCCAGCTCCGCACAGCTGACGCTTCCCTCGGGAGAAGATCTCTGGGTGATCTTCATGAAGACATAAGGAGAAGTCACTCTTTTGTGTATTCACATCATCACAAGCCATGTCTTAAGGCATCTCATAAACCTTATGTCTAGAATTCTGAAAAAAACGATGACTAGTTAAAAGGAACATTCACCCAAAAACCCTTTGTATTCGATGGTATTTATCTTTTTCTATACTCCATAAGAAAGTCAATGGGGTCCATCAACTGTTTGGTTACCAAATTTCTTCTAAATGTCTATTGTGTTCAGCAGAAGAAAGAAATTCATAACGGTCTTGAACAATTTGAGGGCGAGTAAATAATGACAGAATTTACATTTTTGGGTGAACTGTCCTTTTAAGTTAGAAATGACCTTGTGGCCACTGAAGAACAAAGAACAGATCATTTCCCTGAAGTCCTTAGCAAAGCGTGACTCACATCATGACTCTCTCCGCTGCTGAGAAGGGTGCTGGACGGATTGGAGGAGTGGTTCAGCGCTAGACGTTTCCTTGTTAATCGTGGAGTGCTGCTGATAAAGCTGGATCTCACCTACAAACAATATACGGTTGAACTAAGTTTGTGATGGGTAAGAAAGTTACAACTATTGAAAACAAGACATACTGTACACATATGCAAGATATTTGCAATCAGCACTACTAGTGAGAGATGACTGAGGACATAATGTTATGTTTAAATACCCGTCCACGGATGTTGAGCATGACTTTGGCGTAAACTCCTCTCCTGCCTCTTTGTGTGGCTTCAGTGAGAAGCTCAGGAGTCCAAACTCCTTGCCAGATCAGACACCTTCACAGAAAGAGTTTCCCAGACAGAGCTTAAATGAAATCTAGGGAATATCTATGGGTTTGACTGACTTTGACAGTTAAATGATGGCGATGTATCTGTTAATTAAGACAACTATACATATACTTGGCTTTCTGGAACTGTTTAAGTGCTATTTGATACAGCTGCAAATTGCAATCTATTGTATTTAAAGTCATCGTGTTAGTGTCTTTTTTAAATATTAATCAGGATCAGTGTTATTTTTGTATTATTTATGCACTGCTATAGTACTTTTTTAATATTTTGTATTAGCTTTTATTTTTATATTTAGTTTTTGGTTTACATTTTAAATAATTTGTTATGTGCTTTTGCCAAAAAAAAAAATTTTGTCCTGTCATATGATTAAGCGCGATTAAATCGCATTCAAAATAAAGGTTTTTGGTTACATAATATGTGTTTACTGTGTATATTTATTATGTATATATATATAAATACACATACATGCATGCATATATAAAGAAAATTTTAAAATATATTTATAAAATATATAAGTTATATGAATATACATATATGCATGTAAATATATGTAAATATTTAAAATATATATACATGCATGTGTGTTTTTATAGATAATAAATATACACAGTATTTACTAGGGGTGTGCGATATATATATCTGCGATAATATCGTAATTGTGGTTTTAACGATGTTCAATTTGACATTATCGAGTATTTAGCAAAAACCAATCAAAACACCTCTACAGAGTGCATGTATTCATTACGTGAAGTCTAGACTAGAGCGCGTGCGCATTTAGAGTGTGTTCTTTCACTGCATGATTCAGTCTAATAAAAAGCATCGAGAATGATCACAAAATTCAAGATATGGGGGCAGAAAATGTGTGTGTATGAATGTATGTATGTATGTATGTATATAAATATATCCTTTCTTATCGTTAAAATTACACGAAGAGTGCTGTTTTTTGTTCAAAAATAAGCATGATTTTGATATTGATTTTATACAACAGTTTAATAAACAATAAGTCAATTTTAAGAGACGTACGATTTAGACACAATATTGCCTGTTTTTGCTCCATTTCACCAACAAAAAATTATTCCAAACAGCCACGGCACTGCTTTGCGTCTCTGAGCAACATGACGAGGTTTAGTTCCTGAATATTTCAACCATTAAATGATTCGGTTCAAGTCGCAATGATTCATTTGTTAAAAGGGACTTGATGCCACCTACTGGCGATTTTAATTGTCAATATGTTTATATCAAAACATTATGCATTTGTAACTGCAGCTGCAATATGAAGAATATCAAAAACTGCAGCTGCCACGGTGGTCAGATATCAGCACAATTACACACTAAAATTTCTAATTATGTCGCGCATCCCTAGTACGCACACATATATTTTGTAAACAAGAACTTGCTACTAATCGCGACTAACTAACGTTTTGACAGCACTAGTTTTTTTATATTTCTACATAGCTTTAACAAATTTGTATTTTAGTTTTAGGACTTGTACATAATTATTTTAGTTAGTTGCCAAGGCATTTCCAATTTTCATTTTAAGTACTATTTTATATTTATATTTAATTAATTTTATTTTAGCTACTGTAAACAACTGTAATAATTTTAGTTAACTGCCAATCTGGATGAATTTAGACCAAATGATTTACTGCAGGGCAGTGCTGTAATCCTAAGATTCAGTGCACTTGCCTGGAGTGAGGTGAAAGAGCCCCGATGACCTGTGACTTGACCTCTGGACCCAGCAGAACCTCCACAGAGATCTCCGTATCACTGGAGAAGGACGACCATTCCCCAATACCAAACACTATCAGCTGCTTCGGCAAAGGTAACGGCATCTGAACCTGGTACGTCGTGCGGTTGACATTTCTACATGAGGTCAATTAGAGAAAACCAAAAAACATTGTCACAGAGAAAGTGGTCACAAGGGCTAGATCTACAGTTTGAGTTACAGCTAGTCATTTTTTACAGTCTATGGTTTGATATGTTTGTTTCCTGCATTTTTTATTTTTGCTGTAACAGAAAATGTCCTCAGACTTAGTGTATGATCCCTCTTAGATAATCTTTTTATATACATTAGAATAGTATTTCAAATTAAAATCAACACACACACAAACAAAATAAATACACAAAACAAACAAATAAAATCACATTCTCCTCAAATCAGCATGTTTTTCCTTGGCAATAATGATGGCAATGTTCAGCTACATTTTCGTAGCCAAGAGATTTCTATCCTGAGACACTCGTTTCTGTAAAAGTGTGACAACAAACGTTTACATGTTTGACTAACGTTAAGTAAACATATCAGGTCATACAGTGAAGTAACGTTAGCTCAAATGAAAGCGCTCACCGTATAAACTGTCGAGATGCTTCACGTAAAGACCAGATGGCATAAAAGTGCACTTTGCCCATGCTGTTGATTCAGGATCGATCCGACTCCTCCAGGGCTCTCTCTGTCGATGTGCGGCCTGCAGGACTGCAGCCAATCCCCCGCGACCGCCGTCGCATTTATCACCTCCCGCGTCACACGCTCCGCTCCGCACGTCATGACCAATTAACATCTCTGACACTCACAACTCTGGAAACATCCAATATCAACAAGAACATCTGCAATAAATTAAATACATTCAAATATGTAAAAAAAAGTGTTTAAATCAATAACGGAATAATTAAAAAAGGTTTAGAAAAAGTAGGCCTACAGTGTTTAAATATGTATGTTATAGTGGTTTTAAATAAACATTAATATAAATATGTAATAACAAAATGTAATCCCGATTAATTTATTTTGATAATTTATTTTTAAAAAATGTGGTATTATTTTATATATATATATATATATTTTTATTAATTAAACCAAAAATCTTGAATTACAATTTAAAAAACATGTAAGACATGCTTAAAGGCATTTTTTTTTATGTACTTTTGTTATGTTTTATTAGTTTTTTATATTTCTATCTTTAATTTTTTAATTTTTGGTTTTAATGGTTGTGGTTCTTAGTTTATTTCATTTTGTTGCCAAGGCAACATTTCTCACTTTCATCTAATATTTATATTTAGTTTTATTTCTTCAATACAACACCGTGCACAACACTGCCAAGACCAAATAACATCTTATGCGGAGAATGTTTAATTATGGAGTGACAGCTTTGCTGAAATCAATGAATACATTAAAATATGCAAATAAAAAGTGAATAATCATGAATAGCGAAATGAGTTTAGAAGAAAATGTAGTTTGACAAAATTTGATACAAAAAGTGTTAATTTTTTGATAGATAAAAAAACAGCCTCGTGGTACGTTATTCAAAATGTAATATAACAAAATGTATTCCTGAATTTATGTATTTGTTAATAATTGTTTAATTCATTCATAGCAGTTAGACATTAAACAAAAATAATTTTGATGAAAAAAATGTATGCTATTTTTTAGGATTGATCATCAATACTAAACGGATAGAAATTTCAATAATTTAAATATTCTCAGTTTCTGGCTGCCCATGTTGTTCATAAAGTAAAACATGATCATTACATTATATTCTCATAGTATAAACAGCTGATTATAATATTAATATGTCATATGTATTTACCATGATCAAACATCCTATTTTAAAATGAATACAATACATACACACACACACACATATATATATATATATATATATATATATAAATTTTTTTCAGTTTAACGGCACCCTCTATCTAAAACAAGAAACTATAACACTTTTAATTCTGCTGTTACTCAATACATTGACATCAGTTAAAAGGGAAATGATGCTTGTGCTCTTTCAATGAAAACCTATTTTTTTAAGGCTGAGAAAGCACTTTTGATGGTTATTTTAGATATGGTAGGAGGAAGTGCCGTGTGCTGAAAGGAAGGAACCATAAATCTGGATATGTAACAGGCAGCAACTGCACACTTGACTCATTGTCAACGTTTATTGTGAACAACAAACAGCAAAAGAAACAGCTAACGAAAAACAAGAAAAGGATGACAAACATATATCATATGCATATCATACAAAACAATAAAAAATACAGAGAAGGACAAGCAGAAAAACACATTGGCAGAATCGAGTACCTCAGCAGCTCAAGATATGCAAATAATTGAGATTGATTTGGTATTCATATGATCAAGAACAGAGTATTTAAATGAAACAATACTATACTACAACCTGGCAGCACTTATTGTGGCATATTGCACGTGATAGAAGCAAAACAAAAATCGTAAAACCTATGCTGTAGGTAGTTTAGTAAGTTATCTTGGTAAAGAGGCATCCGCTAAGAACATAAACATAAATAAAATATCTTCAACAGGCCATCTGCATTACGTCTATACAGACCGAACTGATGCCAAACAACCCTAAATCATGCCTGGGACATGCAAATATTGGACTAGTTACGCAACAAATGAGCTTTTGTGGTGGGAAATGGTTTAAAGTTGTAAAGAAGCTGGCTTTGACCATTTCCATGAGTAGTAACCCTGGTGACTGCAGTGATAGCCATCTTGGTACAGTATACAACTGCCATAAAAACATATTTAAAACACATCCAAACTAGCTGCGGCTTCCAGTGTCGTTGTGGCTGAGAAAACAAACCCAGTATTATTAGCAGTGTGTAAGAAATAGTGCGTCTGACCTCTGAGGCCATTCTAATGTGCTACTCAATGCAGTATTATATGACATAAAACAACCAAACGAACAGAAAACACTCGTGTCATTCCCTGAATCAACAGTGACCTCTGTCACGTCACCTACATCGGCTTCCTCGCCTTCCTTGTTTGCTTTGAATTGTTTAGAACTGTTTGAAAAGCATTTGACCCGGTTCACCACCCATATACTTTCCCTGATTACTCTGTAGTCCCTGATATACGATGCCACAGTTCTGTTGTGGTGTCAGACAATACACTTATAAAACATATATGGACCTTTTATATGAAATATATCATTTTGCACATAAGCCACATAAAACACATTGCACGTATCATGAGCTTCATGATTCCATTCACTTAAAAAAGCATTTTGTATATATATATATATATATAGAAGTCATTTTCTTATATATGATAGGGCTTGGATAAAAAGAAAAGCACAAATCAACAATAGCAAGAATTATACAGTAATTGAATACATACAATCAAAAATAGTATCACTGAAAGCTTCGTTTTAAATATGCACTTGATTCCTCAGGCACTGTAGTACACTCTGTAGTACAGAGTCTTATTGCGCCACAGCGAGTATGAGTTGTCGAACTTCAGCTGGTATGTACCTTCTCCTGGAAACTCGTGGCTCCCGCTCTGAACCGCCAGATGACTGTCCTGACGGTACACAGGAAGGATTTCTCCCAAGTTCGAGTTGGCAAGTGATTTAGAGCCCTTCTCAACATCTCCAGGAACCACGGGGCCTGTTTGACAAAACAATTGGCCATGTATCATAGAAAGCATTCCTTACATGCATCTGCTTATTTGAAGCTTTGTACAACAACAAAAATTCACAACATTTTACATAAAAGTTTTTTTAGGAAAGAAAATATATTTAATGTATAAAAATTGACTCCAAAATGTAGAAATATATATATAATTTTCTCAAATAATGATAAAAACAAGCAATAATAAATAATGACTTTTTTCATTATGGAAAAGACGATTTGAGAGAGAATGCTTAAGCATCATTATAATTGTCACACTGCAAAAACCCTAAAAGAAGGCTTTTTATTTACTGAAAATATAACAGTTGTCTTTCATTATTTGGATTTAGGGTCAAATATGACCTGGACAAAATATCGACAGGTTTCTTGAGTCACAGTAGAAAAACTGGTCATCATACACTATACGACGCAGAATCATACACTACCAGATTTCAACCTTCATCCGATCACAACAAACTTGCTAGAAGACACATCACAAAATAAAAACAATGTGTTCTGAAATCAGCTGAGCATATCAAACATGTTTGATATCCTCCGACGGATGGAATCAACGTCTGAAGCTAGGGGTGTGCGATATATATCGTCTGCGATAATATCGTAATTGTTGTTTTAACGATGCGTGATTTGACATTATCAAGTATTTTACCAAAAACCATTCAAAACATCTACAGAGCGCACGCACACATTACGTGAAGTCTAGACGAGTGCATTCTTTCACTGCATGATTCAGTCTATAAAAGTACATTTAGAATGATCACAAATTCAAGACACGGGGGCAGAAAAAGTGTACGCATGATCTGAGTCATGCGTATCTCATTGCATGTTCGATTCATCTGCTGTCTGATCATGGCACTGTGTATTAAATGCAACTCCATTTAAAAACAGCTGATGAGATTTACGGCTAATCACAGAACCATCTTTACTGATGAGATATGCATGACTATCGCATGCAAAACATCGTGCAGCCCTAATTTATACCACTTCATAAAATCACATGGTTAATCAATTTCACACAAAGAGTACCGTTTTTTTCTCAAGAAAATGACCCTGATAGCAAATGTGATTTTTTTTTTTTACAACAGCTCAATAAACAAGAAGTTAATTAAGAGACTTGTGTTTCAGACACCATATTGCATGTGTTTGCGCTATTTTGACAACAAAAAATAAGTGTTCCTGTGGCTCAGTGGTTAGAGCATTGCGTTAGCAGCGCAAAGGTTGTGGGTTCGATTCCCAGGGAACACACATACTGACAATACAAATGTATAGCCTGAATGCACTGTAAGTCGCTTTGGATAAAAGTGTCTGCTAAATGCATAAATGTAAATGTAAAAATCACTCCAAACACAGCCACAACGCTGTTTTGCATCTCTGAGCAACATTGCTGAATGAATCAACCGTGACTTGCTGCCACCTACTGCCGGTTTTAGTTTGATATTTAAAGTACCTTTTTATTATTTAAAGAATTTCAAATATCAGTATTCAACGTTTTATGTTTAATATATCAAAACATGATTTATGCATTTGTAACTGCAGGTTAAAGCGTTCATGTCCTGCATTAAACAGTGTGTGAATGCATCTAAATGCCACTTCAGATGCAGCTTCTCGGTTTCCTCTGCATTGCAAAGATTATAATACTGATTTAATTTGCTTGGTAATATCATCATATGTCTTATTATTCTAATTCACTGATTAAATGTAAGAATTTGATTCAAAAGATAATGCACTTTTAGGAAAAAATGTCTTTAAAAAGGTAAACATGTCCATAAAAGGTAAAAATCTATTTAAATTGGAAAATATTAATTTCGATCGGTGGGAAATAACCACCACACAAAATATGAAGAATATCAAAAACTTTATGAGTCAGCTGTCCACGGTAATCCTTAAGATACAAGCACAATAACACACTTAGCAAAATATTGTCTAATTATCGCTATCGATAAAATCCCAGAAAATAGATATTATTTTTGTCAATATCGCACACCCCTATGTGAAGCTAAAAATTAATCTGTGACCATCATAGACAACATGGTTTTCTGTGAAATCTGCCAACTCAAATCTACAGACTGGCTCTAACTTTTGGCAACTATTGGTCAAGAATGTAAATCAGGGGAAAATTGGGACAAAAATCATGTTCCAGTCTTAATTTGTCAATTAAAATTCAGGGCAACAGTGTGGATACACTAAGCATTCAAGGGACAAAACAAGACAAAGCAACTCCTACCAGTTTGTCTGAACAAAAGCAGGAAACAGGACAGGAAGTACTCCCTCACCTTCCAAGTCATCATCTTCATCCTCATCATCACTGGATTCGCTAATGTGGACAGTAATAGCTCGGGTAGTGACTGGTGACCAGTCAAAGTAAACCCCAAAACCAATGTCATAGCCATCTGTGGCAAACTCCCAGCACACGCGCTTGGCCTCGGGAACGGTGGGCACGAGGACGGTCATTATGTCTCCACGATATACCGTCACCACGCTGTCCTTCTCCTGACACAGCTTCGTCTTCAGCTCCTTCAGAGCCGCGGAGGTCCATGTGGATGCTGCTTTCATCGGAGGAAGAGCTGCAAAGACATAAGTGATAATATTCATATTCTTTCATTTCACACGTGGATTGAGTAGAAATGTCTGAGAATATTTGCACAGCAGCAGCAGTCACCCCAAATTCAAAAGAAAAAAATACATATATGAAAAAAAAAAAAAATACATCTATTTTGATGATTATTAAATGATTTAGCATTATGACTTATTTTTTTATCACAAAGTCTCCCAAATACTTATAGTTTTTGTAATTGTAATTTTGAATTATGTGATGTATATATTAAATTATTTACATTTTCAAGTTTTTTACATAAAAAAAAACAATTACAAATATTATATACTTAATTTACAAATTATAAATACACTGCATGTATAGAATAGTTCAGGCAGGATGCACCTGATGTTGCTGCATAATTACACATCGGCTCACCCGGCAAGCTAGTGCAGTTTTACTGCATTTACAAACAAAGTTGAATAAATAATCATTATTATTATTATTGCTGTTGACATTTTATAACAACAACAAGAGGGTCATTCCGTGTCAAATCAACCCAATTTCAGAAACTTCCTCAGCTCAAATTTTTTAATTTGTCAATATTATTTCTGAAGAAAGATAAATAAACATGTTTGGTAATAAAAGCCAAAATATTAAATGTCGTTGATTTATATTTACGGAGTAATCCATTATTTTGTAGAGGAGGGTCAAAATGACAATGACTGCATTTATTAACCCTAACCAAAATGGCAGCATTTATTATTATTATTTATACATTTGCCAGACTTTTTTTTTATCCAAAGCCACATACTTTCAAGGTATACATTTTATTGGTTCATGCATTCCCTGAAAATCGAACCCATGACCTTTGTGTTGCTATTAATAATAATAATAATAATAAATACTCTTTAACCAAAAAAATTGTTAATTAGCATAACTTCAGCTTATTGGTGATATGCAGACCTGGCACATTTATAATGAAATAAATAGATAAGCAGTCTTGAGTTTGTATTATATATCAATATCTTTTACAGCAGCTTCCATCATGCTTTATGCAATCAGCGCCTAATTATCTGCTAGGCCTATAAAAAAATACTTTTTACTGCATAATACAGAACTTGGCCTATATAATGAACACTGCATGCTATTTTTGAAAGTCACGTGACCTGCCCAACAGCCACTCGAAAGAAAACGCACACGCTTATTCAATTAAAGCGTCATATATAGAAAGATTATCATTTTTTGGATGGTAAAAACTATTCTTTAAGGTTGTGAACAGCACATTACAAATAGCACAAACATCCTTCTTTTTTTCCTGACAGCTCTGTTCTCGAGGGGCAATGATGAAAGATGATGAGAAGGTTTCCTGAGCTTAGCTTCACCTCTCTAATAGGGGGTTTACTAACCTTTTTTCTCCCCGGAGTGTGAAGTACTGCTCTCCTGTGAGTCACCCGCCTCTGCCTTCTCCAGAGATGTGCTGGGCTCCTATTGACAACATCACAAAACATACATACAAGCACAGCGCTACAGCTCACTTATTCACAAACATCTGACAGGCTTGAATTCACTGTACCTCGGTGGATTTCACAGATTCTCTGTTATTGCTGTTATCGTCCATTTTAGTTTGGTTGTCCGGCTGGATTACTGTCCTGGAAAGGTCTGTGCTTTGAAGTCTTCAAAATGAAAATGGGAAGAGGTTTACATACCTATAAAATAAATCTAAAATAACCATTGTTGAGCTCTGAAAAAAAAACCTGCACAAACCTGTTTAAAGGGTTTTCTTCACAGTTGTTTGACGTTATACCAGGGAAAGAAGAAACAGACAGTGATGAAAGTCTAGACTGAAGCTCTGATGTCTCTAGTTTCTCCATCTCTAGAGGAGCAAACACATGAAATACATAAACCATCATCACTATCTGATCAAAGATTCGGTTCATCAACTGAAAACTCTTACCTGCCTCAGAGGTGGCTTTCAATGAACCTCATTAAAAACTCTAACTAAATCTGCAAGAAGAAATTAAATAAGCCATACTGTACTTTAATATTATTTTATACAAGTAAGGATGGTGTGCGCAGTCTGACACGTGAAGCACCTGCGAATCAGTTTTGACACGTCGAGTGACTAAAGTGAAATTCACATCAAACCTTCAATCTCAGCACAGGAAAAAAGACATCCAAAACAAACCCGCCCTATGAGCTAAACCCACACGTACAGTAGAGTTTCATAATATAATGTACACACACGTACCTGCGGCGAGAGTGTGATGCTGTAGATGCAACAGCGCTGCCTGACAAATAACGTTTGACGCCCAGGAAGTCCACTAATTTGTAAATACGTGTTCTGAAGAGTTAAGTCTTTTCTGAATGGCTGCCAGACACATACGACTACATAATAAAAGTCCCCGCAAATGCAGTTTGGGAAGAAGCTATTTCTGTTTCAAGAACGGTTTTAGGTGTGTGTGTGTGTGTGTGTGTGTGTTTGTGTGTGTGTGTGTGTGCAAATGAGGACATTGTTATAATGACATGGGTATAACATAGGTGTATTACAAGGTGAAGGTGACTTATGAGGACATTACCCCATGTACCCATTTTTCAAAACGCTTATAAATCATAAAGAGTGAGGTTTTTTTGAGAAAGTAAAAATGTTTCCTGCGAGGGCTACAGTTTGTACAGTATAAAAAGCATTATGCCTATGGGATGCCCCCACTTTTCACAAAAATGTAACAACAAAAAAAGGATCATAAGGGTCAATTTTATGAAATTGAGATTTATACATCATCTGGAAGCTGAATAAATGTATGTATATGGATTGTTAGGATCGGAAAATATTTGGCCGAGATACAACTATTTGAAAATCTGGAATCTGAGGGTGCAAAAAAAAATCTAAATATTGATAATATCGCCTTTAAAGTTGTCCAAATGAAGTGCTTAGCAATGCATATTACTCATCAAAAATTAAGTTTTGATATATTTACGGTAGGAAATTTACAAAATATCTTAATACCGTAATCATTTTTGACCCATACAATGTATTGTCGGCTATTGCTACAAATAAACCTGTGCAATTTATGACTGGTTTTGTGCTCCAGGGTCACAAATACTTTATTCAGCAACAGTGCATTCAATTGATCAAAAGTGACAGTAAAGACATTTATAATATTAGAAATGAATTGTGTTTCAACTAAATGCTGTTCTTTTGACCTTTATTCTAGTCATCAAATATTCGTGAATATTTGAAAATGTATTAGGGTTTCCAAAAAACATATTGGGAAATATAACTTTTTATCATAAATAATGATAATAATAAGAAATGTTTCTTGAGCAGCAAATCATCATGTTAGAATGATTTCTGAATGATCATGTGACACTGAAGACTGGCGTAATGCCATCACAGCTTTAAATTACATTTTAAATAGTAAAATAAATGACACATAATATAAAAAAGTTAATAATATTCACAATATTGTTGTTTTTACGATAAGCCAAATATTTGTATATTTTATTTTACTCAAGGTTCAAGGTTTTTTTTATTTGTCACATACTCAATTATACAGAATATAATCAGTAATGAAATGTAAGTCAGGTCAGGTCCGCTCAATGGACAATTTACTGTATATTACATTATACAAATTGTTATTAAATATAGTTTATTCTTCTGTCATTCTTGATTTTTTTTTTTTTACTGACACGCCACTATTTATTCACACATAAATTACTTCTCTTAAGTTAAAATAAAATAAAATACAATGCAAAAAAATATATTACATTATCTTACATTTATTTTTCTTGCACTTAAGTGTTTTTATTGGTAGCATTACAATATTTGTGAGATAAGTAGTAAGCAGATCTAGCCCTTTTGTTTATTAGCAGCATGCTTGGCATGGTCAAATACTGGGAAACATGTCAAAGTCATTTGGTCATGTGTGGCAAAAATCTGCAGAGGATAAAACACAAATATAGCACTCGGCATCTCAAAGGGATCCAGCTGACATGCTAACTTTTCCCCTGTGTTTAATTAACACCTAAATCAGACTTCACTTTACAAACACCTGCTGTTAAAGATAAGCAGATCACACAGACTTAAATGTTGCACAATTTAATTAGCGGTGTCTCATTGAACTAACTGAACAAAATGATGTCCTATCCTTCTGCTGAGTTTGAGAATACACTGTAGTGCATAACTGAAACGCAGTCTCGCAAACCTTTATCCCTCGACACCAAATCAGTCAATGGAGTGTCTTTAGTTTGTGCATCAACCAAACTGATAAACGGAAAAAGGCTGTAAAACAACAGAGACAAACTATTATAACTGTATAAAGCAAGGTTGAATAATAGTGATAATTCATTCTGAACATCTACAATAAGACTCACTCATCAGGGTTATTGAGATCAGATGCACTGGGTGAATTTACAAAACTGTGATAAGTAAATGTGTTTGTCTCAAACAGCTCGTTTAGCAGCCGAAGAGTCTGTCCGGAGCCCAGCTTCTGTGCCGTGCACATGTTGAGGAGGCTGTAGAGCACAGCAGATACCCATCTCTGATCCAGGAAAAGGCCACCTTCAGCAAACAGTGCACGTTTACTTAATAGAGTCTTATAGCTCACCGTACACAAACCATATTGACTTCACACGACAGATGGATATAGACATACTTGGAAGGCAAATAAGATGCTTAGAAAATCTTTAAGCAGCTATTTATAAAGTTTCAAAAGAATTAAAATTAATATAATTCCTACAAAAGATATTTGTGCATCTAAGATTAATCATGTTTCATTGAACTTTAAAAAAAATGTGTCTAGAAAAAAACTGTTGCCAACAGCTTCTAAACAGCAGTGTTGCCAAGTCCGTGGATTTCCCGCGGAATTGGGTTACTTTAGCACTGTTGCCGTGGGTTGTTTTTCATGTCCGTGGGTTGAAGCGACCACAATTCGTGATGTTTATCCCCTGGAATGCGATTTTTATCAATGGAACCCCGTAAGAAAACTTTTATTTTACCCCCCGGAACACGATTTTTACCCCTCAAAATGCAATTGCGCTAGGTTCGAGTAGCAATTGGGTGGGTTTTTTTCTGAAAACCTGGCAACCCTCTTTAGAGATTTGGGGTTAATAAGATTTTTAATTTTGTGTAACTCTTATGCTATTTTGTAATAAAAAAAATTGTGATAAAAAAATATATTATTGTAATAAAAATTAAATAAAAATATATTATAATAAAAATGTAATATGTAATAAAAAATAAAGCAATATTGTAAAACATTACAATTTAAAATAACAGTTTTTATGTATATATTTTAAAATGTAATTAATTCCCATGATGCAAAGCTGAATTTTCAGCATCATTACTCCAGTCTTCAGTGTCACATGATCCTTCAGAAATCATTCTAATATGCTGATTTGGTGCTCAAACATTTCTTATTATTATCAATGTAAAAAAAAACAGTTATGCTGCTTTTTATTTTTATGGAAACCTTTTTTTCAATATTGTTTTTATTAGTTTTATAACAATAACTGTGTACAAAAACCTACCAAAAAATATATAGATATATTTTTGTGCAAACCTTGATTCATTTTCTTTGATAAATAGAAGTTCAAAAGATCAGCGTTTATATTAAATAGATTTTTCTTGACTGTCGCTTTTGATCAATTCAGTGCATCCTAGATTAATAAAAATATAATTTTTGTTACAAAATACTGACCCAAATTTTTATAGTGAATAGTAATTCTATTAATAATAATAATTATTATTATTTCTTCTTAGTTTTTTTAATGTGTATAACAGTGACAGATGGATATTGACATATTTTGAGAGGAAATAAAAATATTTAGTCAAAGATACATCTGCAATTTTCACACACCATTCATTGAAAGAGGAACTGAGGCTGATATCACTTCTTCATCCTGTAAAGCTGCGGTCACCTGATCGTGGAGAAGCCAAACTGTATTGACATCATCACACGCCACAAACTCATACTGGGGTTTGATAACAGAACTGTGGTCAAGGAGCACAGCAAGCCTGAAATTAAGAAGAAAAACTATAACAAACTAATATTTAGAGATAATAATTATAATAATTTTGTAATAAAATAACTTAAAAAGTAATGTTTTATTGCCATTACTCCCTCAAAATCTAATTTGGAAGTATAATCAAAATTTGAGAGACAATCTATCAACAAGCAGATAACAAAGCACAGGTCATTTTTCTTATTCCATAATAAATCATGGGAATTGGCTAATAATCTTAAGTATGTTGGTCTGAATACCTGTTGAGTGGCACTGCTGAGGCGAAGCTGTACACCAGACAGTCTGAAGACAGATGACAGCGAATGTCTGCGCAGACTTGAGGAAGCTGAGAGGGCAAGACACACAGGAACAGCACGTCTGCCCATTTAGCCAGTCTAATGTTGTCAAAGTAACACTCAACGCCCATGTTTGAATATTCTCCTATGGGCCAATGAGAGAAGAGAGATTTTTTAATGAACTAATAGGTCTTAATGAAAATCCTGATTTATCTATTATGGCATACGAGTGTAACACTGTCTGGTTTTCAGGAGGAGTTTTATGATTGGTAAAGCATTAGAAGGGAAACTGCTCTTGACAGCATAATTATATGTATAACTTAAATGTATATATTATACATAAATTATATGTATAATATGTATAACCTGAATCAATGTAAGTCGCTTTGGATAAAAGCGTCTGCTAAATGCATACATGTAAATGTAAATGTAATTAAGACAAGAGGGCGCCAGTGGTCACATGCATGTGGACCTTCACATGGGTTTCTATAGTAACGCCGTGTGCGTGATTATGCAGCTTTGATGGGCCTTCAAGGATACACACACTCACAAATATGTCCAGCCTGACAGTGATTTGAGGACTATCACAACGGATTGCTGTGAAATGACTGTTTTTACTGTATTTATGATCAAATAAATGCAGCCTTGGCAAGCATAAGAGACTTTTGAACAGCAGTCTAAATGCACTCCGAAGCAATTGTTTTAAAAACTGTAGAACTGCATCTGGTTGAACTTGCCAATACATTTTGTTTCCCAAATAAATTATTTAATAAGTGTCCAATGAAACATGATTAATCTTAAGTGCACAAATATATATATATATATACAGGAATTCTTATTTTTTATTATTTTTGAAACATATTAGCTAGTTGCTTAAACTATCACAACTAAGCAGCTACTTATTAAGTTGCATTAATAATAATAATAATAAATAAACAGATAGATAGATAGATAGATAGATAGATAGATAGATAGATAGATAGATAGATAGATAGATAGATAGATAGATAGATAGAGTTCTAAGACTCATCAAGGCTGCATTTATTTGATCATAAAACAGTAAAAACAGTAATATTATTGCAATTAAAATAACTGCTATCTATTTTAATATATTTTAAAATGCATTTATTCCAGTGATCAAAGCTGAATTTTCAGCATCATTACTCCAGTCTTAAGTGTCACATGATCCTTCAGAATCATTCTAATATGCTGATTTGGTGCTATTATGATGATAATAACTCAAGGTTTTTTTATTCGTCACATACTCAATTATACAGAATATAATCAGTAGTGAAATGTAAGTCAGGTCAGGTCCGCTCAATGGACAGTGCAAAATATGTAACACAACACAAGAGAATATATATAAATATAGGTAAAATATAAAAATAAGAAAAAATAAAGAGTAAAATGTGCAATAAAATAAAATGTGCAATACAGTATTACTGTGGACTTAATAAATAATCATATAAATATTATTAAACAGGGATGTGCAAGAGGAATGTGCAAACAGGTTGTACCGGGTATATACACATAGCAGCAATACGGATGATGGAGAATAGTGAATATTTTACAGTTTATTAAATTGAGTCTTGTAAATGTTATTAGACCGAGTTTGTGTTAAGGAGCCTGATGGCCTGACTGGTTTCTGACTGGTGATACATTTTCTTTGATAAATAGAAAGTTCAAAATAATTTATTTTAAATAGATTTCTGTGGAATTTATTGTCTTTACAGTCCCTTTTGATCCATTTAATTCATCCTTGATGAATAAAAACATAAAAAAAATAATAACAATAACATATATGTATATATATGTGTGTGTGTGTGTGTGTGTGTGTGTGTGTGTTACTAATATTTTAATGAATACAATGGTGTATTTTTTTTTTATTCATTACTTTATTTGAATATAGTGACTGACTAACCCAATGTCTCGGGTCTTCTGGTTGAGATGTTGAAGTGGCGAGGCCTGAGGCTGGATGCGCGCAGTAAAGCCGTCGCGAGCTGTTTGCCCAGGAGTCCTCCTCCAACTACGCCAACAGACAGATGTGCTTTAGCAGCGTTCGCTTTCTTTCTGTGTGGAAATATTCATAACTGTAGTAAAAACTGCATTTATGTGAGAATTAACAGTCGTCCGAGACCCACAACAGTTTGGACTCTTCTTACCTTAACAAACTGAGAAGTGTATATGTAAATACAGCATGCGCACATCCACTGACAGTCAAGCCAGCGGACCGACTGCGCAGAAATACCAATTCTTTCTCCTCTTCACTGAGACCAGCCTCAAACCCAAGAGAGCTTAAATTTGCTGTCAAGTCCAACATTTTGATAAGCGCGGATGTTTAGACTTCACGTAAAGAAGTGCGGTTTCTATGGTAACTGTTTCAAACTGTGAAACTAGGATCAAGCGCGCGCTTTACGTCAGGTTTTCAAAACAAAAGTCCGAGACCTGTTGGCATGCTGGATTAAAATTTTATTCATAGCAAGTTTATAAAAATAAAATACAAAATAATTCCAACTGAAAAAAACAACCAAACGACAAAAAAAACACTGTACAAGGCATTTATGATACAAATAAAAATAACACAAATAATTACAATAATGTACAACGTCCCACCCCATAACATTCTTTTGTACACTGTACATTTAACTTCACAAATTGTGAACAACAATATGCAGTAAGAAAAAAATAAATAAATAATAATTGTACAGATGTAAAACTGTATCATTAATGATTTTTCTTGTCATTTTGTGACAATTAATAATAGCAGTAATAGAGAAATTCATCCGTTGGAAAATTCACAACTTGCTAGTTTTATTCATTCCCTTTGCATTGTTAAAGATGAAATACAAACAGAGAAATCGTAGCTACTACACAGACTAACTTTCAGTCCATTGTCAAAACAATACTGTGCAGTTTCAGGGTTCGATATACAGACAAAACGCATGGAAAAAAATAGGTAGAGATCCAACAAGCAAAGAAAAACATCCTCAGTGGCATTTGTTTTACATAGTCTGTTTTGTATGGGATAAAACCAGTATACTAAATGGTATTTCACTAATCAATAAATAGACGGACAATTCTGTGCTGTTTTCTTTGTTATTTAACAGCGATCTGAAAAACATGAAAAGTTCGCTACGGCAAATTTGCTAGTAATCTCCTTCGGCCAAAGGATTTATTGCAGTGATGGTAGAAAACAGCTGTTTTTTAATAAGGTGATTGACCAGATAGTGTCTTAAATCTGACCCATTAATACCAATAACTTACTTTATATTATACAAGGCTGTGATTGCAACTGTAATTAGTTTCTGACTAAAGTGATGCTAAAAAAAATCTTAAAATAAAAAAAAATCTTGCTACTCATGCCTTTTCTCTAATCCCTATATTTCATACTGTGAGAAAATATTAGGATTTTTATGATGCCATATGCTGATATGCCACATGCCCTGGTAAATCCCCTACCAGATTGCATCCTCATACACATAAATGCATATTAACCAGTTGAGAATTGAGAAAGTATATAAACGGTCTCTCTGCAAGTGCTGATATAAAGTTAAAACATTGGTAATGAGGTTAAGAGAATCAACTTAAGACATAAACCAGAGGACACACAGGAAAACAAACACAAAGTCCCTATTTACAAGCATATCAGGCTACAAACTCCTGGTATATGAAAACTTGTAAGCTGTGTTTATTGTACATGGCAGCGTTTTGTTATTTTTCTGTAGCTCATGCAAAGAGTTGGCCTTCTATGGGAAGTGGAAGCTATATTACAGCATTACAGGCGGAGAAGGAAGACGGCTGTGTAACTTAATGTTCCAGTCTTTGAAGGAAATTAGCTGAAAGCTTTTTAAAATTAGGTATTGTCATATTTTTATGAACTCTGAAACATTAAAACTTTGATATGAATGGCAAATGCTAAATAGCAGGTTCTGGAATGTAAACTAACTTTTGTTCAGTTTTGTTTGATTGGATATATCATGTGGCACAAATAATACAACTATACGTTTAATTAATGAGTATCGGCTACTGTTATCATATCCGAATTCGTCCCATAAAATAAGAAATTATTGCAATTTTAAAACCTTTTTTTAACATTAAGTTGACAGATCTCTGATATTGTGTGCAAGGTGAGCAGTCATTTTTGATATGCAAAGCCAAGACACGCAGAGAGAATCTGCTTGGAATCTGTAAAATGGGTTAACAATGATAAATGTTTAACAGAGCTAAGAGTACGTCAATCTTATTAGTAGCTGAAAGCACAAATCACATTAACTAAAATATTTATATTCAAAAATGCAATGATGGAGGGTCCAGTTTTAAGTGTTCTGCTAAGTATAACAGGCATAGATTATATGAGGGCCTGCAAATAACGATAAGTGTGACTTATATGACATTGTGTTCTGCTGGAAATGGCACATTGCTGTGGGATACCAGAGGCTCTACAGAAAAGGAAAATGAACACATAGTTAGTGTCTCCGGATTCTGAAAGCTTGAGCCTCCCTTATATACTGTACATTCCAAAGCAAAACTTCTTGAGGCACGTCGAAGCGCAATAACACTTTTTTTTTTTCTCGATTGTTTCAGTTGGTCACCATTTCTTGAAAAACTCTTCCTCTTGCAAACTCAGTGAGGTCAGAAACAGTCTACGCAAGTACAAGCACATGGTCCCATTGAACACAGGCGTAGTTCACCCAAACATGAGAATTCTGTCATCATTTACTCACCGTTATATAGCTCTAAAACCTTTTACCAGAAAGTTTTGGAACAACATGTAGGTGGGTAAATAAGTCAGCAATATTCTAACTCTTGCTCCCACTCATGATTTTAGTTGAGCGAAAAATAAACTCTTAAGCCCAAAGTATATACTTTGTTTATGTATGTGTACGTTAGCGTATGCTAACAGTCGAATGCTCAGCCTTTTAAAGTAAACTCCATTTGCTAGCATACACAAACATAGGTTCATCTTAGTCCAGTGTCTGCACTACTTTTCTCAGACGTTATTAGGACTGATAAAACTATGTTTGTACTCTTTTAAAGTAAAGATGCTGCTATCTCATAACCCCTCACACATGTGCTTCTCAGTGCAGGTGTGTTTTAGGGCTGTCAAATTGGCTCAAAAACTAAATTCGAATTTTTACTAAAATATTATCAAAATTTGAATTATAAATTCGAATTTATTTGGCATAAATTCAGTAAAAAAAAAAGCTTTTGGCTTCTCTGAGGCCACAAGAGGGCGCATCGAGCAAAATATTAGCAAATGCACGTTTCTTCAAAGTAGGGCTGGGCAATAGGAGCAAAAATGAATATTTCGGTATTTTTGGCTGATTTGCGGTATACAGTACATATCTCTGTATTTTGTATTCGGATTAAACAAATAAATAAAGTGAATGTAACCATGTAGGCATATATAATGTGCAAAAGGGGTTAAACTCACATTACATTCTAACATTGTAACATTGCGATCTAAAAACAAAAATAATGCTTTTAAAGCAAAGTTAAATTTAAAAAAAAAAAAAAAAAATTTAAAGAGTAAAAAGGCTATTTTGATTACCCCGTTACAGTCACTTACAGTTAGTGCTATCATACAAATACACTTACCTGTAGGCTTAAAATGTCTAACTACAAACATTTCAGCAAAATGTATATTTTAGTCAGAGAGAGTTATTGCGCTCCTATTTCATTGCGCTCTGTCTGTCTGACGCGCATGCGCGCGGCGGCGCGTGTTCAGAACCAAGTCTGTGGAGTTTAGCGGAGAATCCTAAAGCAAAAGCTCATGCACGTCTGATAGCAAAATTGATTAATTCCATGGCTTTCTAACATTTACAGATGGAGAATATACCTGTGAAATGTAAGTTATGCATTTAGGAAAAGAGCACATAGCTCAAAACAGCGCGTCTCTGTCAGGGCCGCTTTAAACTCAAAGATTCATCATTGCTGATACACCTTAATTTATTAACATTTAATCATATGATCTCAAGGTGCATGTTTACAATGTTAATATGCACGTTCGCTAGCAAGCTAATTTCTTAATCTAGTAATTACATGTTTTTTTAAAAGTTGAACTTACATTAATTTGACATGGCTTTGGGCTCTCTTGTGTGAGACGCGAGTGCAACGATGATAGATGTCCCTCTAGAAAATGCAATAAATCTGCGTTCTGTGTGAACGGCTTGGTTTCAGTTTTGAGGTAAACAACATCTTCTCCACATTGATGTTCTCTTTTTCCGCAATATTTTGAATGTGCAGCACCGCATCGAGTGGGTTCAACTGGACAGGCTAAAAAAAAAATGCATTAAAATGCAACGACACCTCGTCATCGCATCTCGTGTGCCAAGCTGCCTGACGGACACCTAAAATTTGAATGCAGCGTTTGGCATTCGAATGTGGATTTTTATTTTAAATTTGACGAATATTCAAAATTCGAAAAAGAAATTGACAGCCCTAGTGTGTTGTTGTTGCAGTCTCCGCTATTTGCCTTTTCTATTTATCTTAAGTTTCATTTTCTACTGTGAAACAGCGGCCAGTGTTGCCACCTTGAGGAATAACTGATTAGTACAAAACAAATTCAGTGCGCATGTACATGAGGTTACAAAAATTGGATGGTGCGCATACAGTACGTGCATACTATCATATATATATACATATCTATGCGTACAATTCTGGTGACAAATTTGTGTCACGCACTCTGTTCACGGACTCTCACGTACATGTAAAAACCAAAGTATACTTTGGGCTTTACCGTGTAAGAAAACTAATGACTGAGTTTTTGTTTCAGATATTTTGAATGCAACATACTAATTAGGGCTGAAATTTTTTTCACATTTCAAATATTCGTTGAATTTAAAATAAAAATCCACATTTTAAGGTGTGCGTTAAGGAGGCAGCCTTATCAGTGGTGCCCGAGATGCGATGACGATGTAAGCATTGTTGGACTATAAAGTTTTTGTTAGCCTATCCAGTTGAGTCACTCACTGAGGTCGCGCTGCTGCGTTGTTCATTAAAAATATTGTGGAAAAAGAGAACATCAATGGGGAGAAGATCTCGTTTACATCAAAACTAAAACCAAGCCATTCACACAGAATGCATATTTCGTGCATTTTCTACAGGGACACCTATTACAGTTGCACTCACATCTGCAGCTGCATATTTAGAAAGCCATGTAAAATTAATGCAAGTTCAACTTTGAAAAAACATATCTCGAGACTTTATGGTGGGATTTTTCCCCCATCCCACTGCATCTCATGTTTTTAAATGAAAAAAGCCAAGTGATTGGCTTTCGCTCCTTTGTATTAAACTATGCATACATGATGCTGCTTTGTTTATAGTTGTTTAAGCAAATTAATTAATTATAATTGGTTTATAAACATTATTTTAAATATTATGCACTTTTTTCACATATAGTCATGTTATTTTATTGCTTTGAATAAACGGTCGTTGGTAGTATTTTGCTCTAGGCGCCCTCTTGTGGCCTCAGGAGAGAAGCCAAAAGCTTTTTCTCAACCCTAATTGAAATTACGCATTTTAAATTTGAATAGAATTCGAATATTGATAATATTTAAGTAATACATTCAAATTTAGTTTTCAGCCATTTTAACAGCCCTAATGCCAATTAAAGCATTTCAGTTCACACACTTGCGTACAATGTTTCAGACCATGTCTAAGTACTGACAGTAGCCAAAGCACAAGCACAGAAAGGGTTAATGATGGCATGATCTATCAGTGTACCTGCCACTGCTCAGAGAGGGCTGCAATGCATCAAAGCCCAAATAAATAATGTCATAAATACTATAGTACAGCCGATCTTGATGCAAACCTCATGTAGATTATGAATATATACAATCATCTTCATAAAAGCTCTGGAATGTTTTAAAGAAAAGAAACAATAAAATACTAAAGATCCAGCCAATCGCCATCATGTATAGCCTCCCATGTTCTAAAAGTGACTTTGGTGGTCCAAAGCCAGCATCCTAAAATTGAGGCTACTGATGGAGAGAACGCAAAGGAGTTGCAGATGCGTGAAGGATTAAGAATCATATTTTTCCTTAGCTATTGTGGAAATTTTCACTCTTTCACACTGTCACTCATTCACATCTTCCACCAGTGTCTGAAACCTGTGGTTGACTATCTGCTCAGCTTGCTCGAGCACCTGACCTCACGGATGCCGGCTTTGCCCCGCTGGGTGTATACGGTGGCAGAGCGGGCCTGTCTCCCACAGCATCCTTCCTGCGTGTGAGGATGAAAGCGGCGCAGGGGAGGTGAGCCCGATAAACTGGGAGGAGAACGGCTGCGGCCCAGACAGCCCCTGCGGTGCTCGTGACGGGACGGGGAAGAGCTGACAGAGCGCTGTAGTGAGGAGTAGCTGCGGGGGGAGGCGCTAGAGTTGCGTTGTTGGAGGTGGTGAGCAGCGGTGGGACCAACGAACACGTGCCTGCCGCCCATGTGCTGAGGAGAGGAGCAGCTGGGGTGCGGAGAGCCACGGGGCGAGCTGGCGTGCATTAGCTGGGCCAGACAGGTCAGCAGATCTGAGTCATTGGTGCTGCCGGCACGAATCCTGTACCGCCGTAGCCTGGAGGAGAAGTCAAATGAAGTCAAACTATGCTATAGCATGCAATGAAGAAATATGAAGAAATAACAGACTGCCTGATAAACATCTACACTTATCAAAAAAGGCTTTAGTTACTGCCTAGTAACCATCAAGAACACTACAGCAACCAATAAGCAATTCAATACCAACCACTCAGAACACCTTAGCACCCATCATTTTAATGTATAGCAACTTTCCAGGTGATCTGGTTGGGTGCCAGCTGGTTGCTAGAAAGTTGCTAGGACGTTCTGCTATGACAGTCCCTAAGAACCCCCAACACTGCACGTTTTAGAAGTGTCCCTAATAAAACACACCTGATTCAACTCACCAGCTTATTAGTAAATAGGCTACTCCAAGAACTCAAATGTGTGTCAGATAAGAGAGACATCAAAAACGTGGGGGACCAGGAATGGGAACCACTTGTCTAGGGCTAGAGATTCTGACAGAACCACATATTTAAATTAACAATATGTTGGCTATATGTTTGCTAACTACCTTCCATCCACAGTGGAGCGGCCAGGAGGTTTTCCTGGTGGTGGTCGGGGCATGAGGTGTGCAGTAATGGCTTCCCCGCTTGTTGTAGGGGTAACTGGGCGAGGTATCTTGCTCTTCCGTAAAAGTGGGCTGGAGGATGAGGACAGTGAAGGAGCATCATCTCCATGACGATCGGAATGAGAACCCAGAAGTGATTCTTCATCTTGAGAGCGTTCAGAAGAGGCAGAAGAAATCTGGTCTCGCTGCATAGCAGCCACGATTACACGCCTGTCGGAGGATAGCGACGGGGAAGCGGAGGGTGAAATTGGAATGTGGTGAACCCTCCTCTGCAGCAACTTCTCTTTAGCAGATCCAGGTGGTGGATCCAGAAGGCTAGATGGTTCTAACACTGGGATACGGCTGTGCCGACGACTGGGGTCTTGTTTGGGAGCAGAGACTGGAGAAGTATGGCCGTTTCTGGAAGGAGCATCTTCCTTTCCCTCCTCCAGAGTGCACTGGTTGGGCTTAATGGAGCACTCAATGATGGGAGACTCCCTCTTGGGGTCTTTTAGTTTTGGGGGTTGCTCGTTTCCATCTCTCTGTGTGTCTGAAGGAGGTGTATGACAGCCATTCATCAGAACTGGGCTACGCGGAGAGGGAGGTGTCTGTGGAGACGGCACCAGGTTTGGCACTGGGCTTGAAGGTTTCAGAGGGCCATTCCCATTTAGCAAAGGATCCCCATCAACATTAGAGGTGCTAATGGGCTGGAAGGCAACCTGCTCCTGTGGAGAGTTGATGTCAGCTCTGTTGTCATGTGGATGCATTTCATTGTTTCCATTTTCAATATCGCGTCTCTCCAGTGGAACACTGTCGGATGCAGATTGGGAGGACAGCACAGAGGGGCGCTGAGCTGTCAGCTGAGAGAGGGATAGAGAAAATGAGCTATAGGTTACATAAATATTCATGTCCTTGATGTCACCTGGGGGTCACAAATTCAGGTTCAGTTTGATATAGATCAGGGATGGGCAACTGGCGGCCCGTCTTTTAGTACGGCCCGCTAGATCATATTAGATAGATGATCAATATTAAAACATTTGAAAAGTCACATAAAGATTGCTTTCAGTTTATCTATGGTTAGTACTATCTCCAACCAGGAGAGGTCGCTAGTTTCCGGCTGCTCCCCGTATTAATTTCAGCGCAGTAGGACATGCACTCTAATGTAAACATTCACTAATAAGTGATTACATTATTCACATTAACAAATAATTCACAACATTAGCAAACAATAAGTGAAAAACTGATCATGAAATAATATTTTCCTGTCAAGATGGTAAACAGATGATCTTTTTACCAAGTTCAAGGGGATACCCATAGGTTTGGATTGTTTAGAAATCTATATTTTTATTTAAATCGCCACCACATAACTGCTCACAAACAACGGGGATGCCAGAGTTGCATTAGCCTCAAATTTCAAAGGTAACTGGTAAACCGTTTTGCCAAATGCATGACAGAAATGTTTGCACTGAACTGTGGGTTCTTAGGGGTTCCTGTTAAGGGTTTCCACATGTCCTCAGTTTAATTGTTTAAATTTAAGGCCATGGAGAATTCTTAATTGGTACAAAACATCTTAATTACAAATGGTCTTAAATTTGGGGACAGAAAGACAAGAATTCCTATGTTGATTAATATGTCGACAAAACTTCAAAAGGCTATGATTTCTCTGAATAAATATGAGCGCTGCTGTTTCAAAGTAAGGGAACCCGCTATATTCTGCCGTTCCGAAAGTGAAACCTGCTTTTCAATAAGCCCATCTGCTATTTTTATATGTGAACCAGTGGATCGACAAGAAGCTAATGCTATATAAAAATCTACACAATTAAGATATGTAATTTAATATAATAATTGTTTGATAATGATTGTTTAAATTAATATGATAATGTATACTTTTGACTCATTACTTTTCTTAAAAAATTGTTTAAAGACGGAAATGTGAAGTTTAGATCTTAAAAAGACTTTAAATGTCTTAAATTTGATTTTATACTATTGTACCATTTGGAGTAAATATGTTTTGAATAAGCCCTTTTTAACTGTCCTCTTAAATTGTTTTGAGAATATTCTGTAGGCCGCTACTGTGCATTTGTTTGTTGCAAATTGACAGACAATGCAATTAAGTTTACATTGGCTTGTTGGGGTAATATTGCTGTCAACTGACAACAAAGTTTCCCTTCTGAATTAGCGTAACTGCACACGTTTTATGGTCAATAAAATCTTTAAAAACAAATGACATTAATTATACTTTGATTTCCTTTAATAAAAAGAAAATTGAGTAAGACGATGTAAAAGGTGTGTATACGTGGATTAGTAATCTGGCCCCTTGGTATAAATTTGAAAGATTCTGGCCCTCCTCACTATCAAAGTTGCCCATCCCTGATATAGATGCTTGTATTGGTAACCAAACATGCTTGCATGCAGATATAAATAGATATGTGACAAACCACACACAACATCTTTATGTTAGTGAAAAGAGAATGTCTAAGTTATAATATCCTTCACACCAGGGGTGTCCAATCCAGCTATTGGAGGGACAACGTCCTGCAGAGTTTAGTTACAGTTTGTTACAAAACACAGAGCTAGGATGTTTCTAGTAATCCAGAAGAATTTAACTGGTTTAGGTGTTTAATTAGAGTTGGAGCTAAACTTTACAGTACAGTTGCACTCTAGAAGCAGGATTAGACACCCTTGCTTTAGACAACTTGGATGAAAAGCAAAACCTGAATTAAACTGGATTAAAGATGGTTAGTCACATATTCAGAGGAATAAAAACACATAAGCCCTGTTCCAAAACCTAGTGACTGATTTGGAACTTTCTAAATAAGCATTACTTCTGTATGGCACAAACAACGCAAACAATTATCTCCTGAAGACAAGCGGAGGACTTGGCTTACAACTGATTCCAACTGAGTTTCAAGTTAGCATGATGCTAAGCTAACACAGTGGCCCTTCAGGAGCAGGATTGGACAACCCTGTCATAAACAGTATAAGGGTCACAAAAACACTAGTGACAGCCCTGCAAGTAATAAAATACTTTATACCTAGAAAAGATAACCTGTTGTACAATACACCAGGCTACAGTAGTGTTATTACACAGCAACAGACACAAGAAAGCCTACCTTCTACAGTTAAAAAGTCTATCCCAGACTATCCTAGGACGCATGTGACTAGGCAGACCCAAACCTAGTTCACTAGGTTTACCAGGAACAGAGCTATTAACAATGTACACAGTTTTAAGGACAACCTCAACAGAAAAAAATTTGGGCATGCATAATTGACAACAGTATTCCTGGGGTTCTTTGAGGAGAGAGTGCACAAAAAACTCAAGAACATACAAAACATAGGAAGCAGTAAGACTGGAGAGAAGACATGTTTGGTGGGCAAAGATGGTCGAAGTTATGGGAAGCACGGAATGGGATGCCTCACCTGCTGAAGCTGAGCGCGGGTGATTCGTATGACTGAGGGGAACTTGGTGTTTGCAGCTGTCGCTGGAATGGCAGGAAGTTTCCTGCGTCCAGGAGAATGGGCAGCACGGGGCTGGGAAGGTAGTGGCAGCAAGGCGTGGCACGAGGAGGTGGAAGAGGAAGGGTGGTGTTGGTAGTCTACAGATTGGCTGCGCAACAACCCAGGCGGGGCACGCTGGTGGAGGGGGTCCGACAGGGTGGTCAGGAGGGTGAGCGGGCTAGGGGAGCGCAGGTGCAGGGGGCTGCACGTCCTCGCCACAGGCTCCTCAGGTTGGGATGCAGGAGAGGTGGGCGGCTAGAAAAGGAAAGTGGGGAACAGTGGAAGGGAGGCGAAGAGCATTTAGTGAGGTGGATCAGGTGAGTCAGGGGTGGTGAATGGGTAGTGAAGTTGGAGAAAAGTAAAGATAAAGTAAAAAGATATTAAAATGGCCAGAAAATTGTAGGAGGTAATGAAGGAAGAGGAAGCAGATGGTTATGTTGGTAGAAGGAATTCACTGAAATCTTCCAGAGACCGCAGTACTTAAATAAAACTTTCAGAGGGTAAGTAATGTACTTGAAACTGCAACACTGTAATAAATTAAGCCAGTTCTGTGTGATTTTACAACACTCCTTCCACAGACAGTGTCCTGACCTGGGTCGTGAGGATAAAAGAGCTCAGTTAACAAGATCAGCTCAGCTCAGACTATCGTAAACTTGCATCACAGACCTGAGGGTGCGCGGTCTGTATCTCATTACTGTGGCTGACAGGTGAGCTGCCCTCAGAGACCACCTTTATCCTGCTGACACTTGTGAGTGTGTGGCATAAAAAGTGTTAACCTTCTTTACTACATCCAGAAAATAGTAGTAGAAAGGAAACTTTCATGAGGGGTGTTTAAGTGAAAAACACTAATTAATGTAACGTTTACGTTTTTTAAAACTAACAGGCACAGGAGATTAAAGGGATAGTTCACCCAAAAAATAAAATTATCCCATGATTTACTCAACCTCAAGCCCCCCTAGGTGTATATGACTTCCTTTTTTCAGATGAATACAATAGTTATATAATAAACAAATGTCCTGGATCTTCCAAGCTTTATAATGGCAGTGAATGGGTGGTGAGTAAATCATGGGGTAATTTTCATTTTTGGGTGAACTATACCTTTTAAGTAACCTTATATTGTGTACCAGTTGGAAACACTGCACCTTATACACATGTATTTAATCAACTAGTTTGTCTAGATTACTGTCTTTTATTGTTTTGTATATGATTAAAGTGTTGCCAAGATACTTGGCAAAGTGTTACCTCATACTCATTTCCTGTTTGGCTTGTTCATGTTCGCATTTGTAAGAGAGAAACAGTCTAAAATTCACCTTCATCTATATTTAGTTAGAAACTTGGCAGGGTTTACACAGGCTTTATATAAAACATTATCGTCTAAAATATAATTTAAAAAAAAATGCAAAAAAAAAAATTCAAAGTCATTATGATTTGCACTAAATTTCTGACCACTAGGTGGCACGGTCATCCTACCGTTCAGGTCCCCTTTGGTCTTAGTACCGATAACACCTTACAAAATGTGTCTTGATTAGCTAAAGCATTGCCAAGATAGAGCCTCACGTTATGTTTGGCACCTTTGTCATAACTGATGAGCTGTTTTGAAACCTTTTCTGAGGGGTGGGTCTAAAGATCATTTGACCAAATTTGAAATTATAGACAATTTAGCAAAAAATTGTTTTCTGAGCCATAGTTACCTGTGTGAGTGCTCCTTCGGCCAGTGCCTCACCAGGGCTGGTGGGGGTAACAGGAGGTCCACCAGCAGCAGGGAATACACTGAGCTCCAACCGATCCATCCTTGTGTGGTCCCTGGGCATCTCCATGTACGGGACTAGGAGTGGATTCTTTATCCGGTGATTCATCCATTGGTTGCAAAACTTCTGGCTCCTCTTCGCACTCATCAGACGGGCTACTAGTGAGTTTAGCCTCACGACCTGGGCTGCTTCCTGCTGCCTCTTTGAAGTCCTGCAGGTCAGAGCCCTTTTCTACCATCACCCAATCACGCAACTCAACATCTTGTAGACCTGAGCTAAGGTTTAGAGCAACAAAGCCACTGTTAGCTGCACCGTCGCCCTGCTCAGGAGATCCCGGTGAAGCAGGCTTGGGCGAGCCACCGCCAGAGCGGAATTCCTCGTCATAGTGCCAAACATGCTCTGTGTGACTTCCGTTCAACATGGCCATGGCAGGGACACCATCAGCATCCCGTTCCTGTGCTGTACCAGGTGGCTGCTTGCCAGAACTGGTCACAGAAACCAAAAGAATGCACACTAAGTCTTCAGAACATACTGAATAGTTGCTAAATACTTGAAAAATGCACTCTTGAGTAGTGATCGACCGATATGGATTTTTTTTTATAACCGATAACGATATCAATTATTTGCATGTTTATGTGCCCGATTACCGATATGCAGAACCAATATTTATTTACTGTTATAAAGTAAATAACCACGTGAAGTCCATACTTCACTTTGTTTTTTCATCCTTTTAGTCATCTTAATTTTTTAGTTTGAGAATTAGCAGTCTTCCATGTTAAATTTAATCTTCATATTACAACAATAAAAAACAGTAAGCAAAATAATGTAGAATGTCTAATGTTTTCAAATGGAGAAAATAAATAAAGAACAGGAGTCATATCAACTTAACTACAGTTTTTGTAGGTTAATAAACTGCTTAATAGGCTAAAGAGTGAAGAATAATTCACTGGATAATGTAAATTCACTATAATAATATTCTCTGGAATATTGGAATATAACAAACATTGTATTTTATTGCATTTCTCAACTGGCATGTTATAGTTTTTGTCGTTCTATTATGCTGCTGACAGAGCAGTTTACACAGAACTATACTCAAACTGCGGTTAATTGCGGAGATAATAAATTTCTATAGATTTGTATTTATTTAGATGTTTATAAGCGAAATAATGGTTATATAGTAAGTGTTAATACAATTTAGGGTGCTTTAAAAAAAGTGAATCTTGTTAAAAATTACATGTGGTGGCCATGCTGAGCACTTCCTGAGCATCAACCCAGTGAGTGAACAGCAACATGAAAGTGGCTTCACGAGACTAATGATGAGCATTTAGACAACAGAGAGAGTATTAAATTCAGCGCTTATATTTCCAACATGCAATCATTCATGGCTGTGTTATTTAATTCATGCAAAGTTACGTCTTTATTGGGAGAGGACTTGACGGATTACCTAGCCTACGTGACTCCGACTTCACGAGACTAATAGACAACAGAGAGAGAATTAAATTCAGCGCTTTTATTTCCAACATCCGCTAATTAATAGCTGTGTTAATTAATTCAGGCAAAGTTATGTCTTTATTGGGACAAGGCTTGACAGATTAGTTTATTTATCTTATTTCTTAGAGCCAAGTTTGCATACACTACAAGGCATTTATGTAACACATCTCACTTGTGCATTAATGGCTGTTATGTTAAATAAAGTTTACTAACTACAGCAAATCAAGTACCTGTGCACGCTGTTGTTGTCTCGTCTCCCCTCAGACGTGCTGCAATGGCGATCCTGCGTGAAATTCTCAAATCACCCACAAGGTGGCGGCGTTTATCGGCGAATCCGATATTACAAAACCGATATCCGATTAGGGTTGAAACGATTAGTCGACATTATCGACAAAAAAATTGTCGACAAATATTTATGTTTTACTGTAGTTCTGATGCAGTTCAAGAGAAGAAGAGACACAGCGCTTTAGAGCACAGCGTTTTCTTCTCAATGCAATAAACAACAAACAAAACAACAGTTTAAACAAAAACTGACAGCGGTGAGAAAGTGTTGTTTGCATGAGCTCTTCAGTTCGGTACTTCAGTAAAGCAGTCACATCACGTTTATTTATATAGTACTTTATGCAATAGATAGCCTTAAATCAAGCAGTTTAGTTAGTGTCGCTTTCAGTTAGAATTACAACTTGATTTTTTTGTTAAAGCAGCTCTCCGCTGTGGAGCTAGCTAATTATAACATATTTGTATTAGTTGGGGAAGTAAATTAATTAAAGTGGTAGTTTGGTTTACAGAGATCAAAGCTTGATCTTGCTCAGGACTGTTTTGATTAATAACCCTATGAGGTATTTTAAGAGTGATATATGTTGTGAATAAAATAGTTTGTCAAAAAAAGCATCTTATCACTTACCTTTATTTTGTTTCTTATCCATATGACTTATAAAATTAGATGTTAGGCAGAATGTGTCATTCAGTTATTTTTTCATATAGCTAAGTTTTACAACAGTTTTACAAGCTGGACGTTCAGTCCTTAGCCTCCCAACTCTACTGTTGTCGGTGAGTAACTGATTCATGTTGCTACCTCTATTCGTGTGATGTGCTGCTTGTACAGTATTACTCTACGCAGCCTTCTATGATGTTGTTATTGTTGTCGGCCCTGAATTCAGTGCCGCGTACATGGTCAGGTTATGTTATGCTGCTCAACACAGCTATAACTCTGTGCAGCCCCTACAATACTGTTATTGCTAAATCTGTTCTGCCCTGTTCTCAGTGCAGTCCACGTTATCGCTTACCAGATATGCAAATTTAGTATACCTGGGGTGTAGGCGCTCATTGGCTTATCTCCACCTATCAGCTGTGAGCCCGTCCTACGAACGCCGTTATTGGTGGGAATGGTGTGTTCTACCTCGCTAGTGTAGACTGGTACAGGCTGCCCGTAGCCTCTCTCACGGCGGGATTGAATAGCGTTCCCATAACGGAGAGTTTCTCCGTGATGTCTCGTGAAAGCTCGTAAGGGAACGTTTCCGGTTACTATCGTAACCTCGGTTCCCTGAGAGCGGGAACGAGACATCACGGTGATCACTGCTCGTCCAGCCAAGCGGCGTTCAGTATCAGATTCTGACGTAATTGTCGCGTGCTCCGCATTTATACTGCCTCTCGAGCTCGTCATATCTGCATGCTTCGCGACAATTGGCCAGTCAATTGGACTGGCGAGAGCCAATAGGACTTCAGGAAAGGTTGGAGGGAAGGAGTTCCCATAACGGAGAGTTTCTCCGTGATGTCTCGTTCCTGCTCTCAGGGAACCGAGGTTACGATAGTAACCGGAGACGTTTTGTGGTCCAATGTCACATATAATTTTCAAAAGCTTAAGTGATTACATTTATTTATTTGTTAGAATATGTATAACTAAATATTTTAACTAATTGCAAAAGCTGAATAATCAATCAAAGTCTATTGATTAATCAGTGGAATAATCAATGATTAGTCGATTAATAGTTCTAATAATCATTAGATTAATCGATTATCAAAATAATTGTTTGTTGCAGCCCTATATCCGATTATGTTAAAATGCTTAAATATCTGGGAAAAGGATATATCGGTCGATCTCTACTCTTGAGAAGAAACTTACCAGGCCTCTACAAAACGCTCAGTGTTGGGTTTGGGCTCCAAAGTTAGTCTCTTCTCCAGCTCAAAGCTATGGATGTTGCGCAGTTTCCTCAGAAGAGGAGTGTCTTTATCTGAGGGCACCACCTCTGACCGGACTCGCACTGGTGAACCAATGATAGGCCCTGCATGGGGGCTCTGATTGCCTTGGTTGCTATGCTCATCCTCTGTTACCATCTAGAAGAGAATGACAACAGAATATGAAACCTCCAAGAATAGACAAAGATGTCTATGATTGATTCAGTTCATGGTACATATTCTTGTACCTTCCAGACAGCAGGACAGATTCGGTTCCGGTTGCGGTCCAGGTCCTCCCAGACATCAGGCTCCTGGTTCCTGAAAGGAAGGTTCGGAGATCCAGGCAGGTTCTCGGGCAGAGCATTGTCCCCATCACTGAGATGCTCATCTTGCAGAACTTCATCTGTGTTCTCCTTCAGAAGATCTCCAGGCAGCAGTGAGGCATTCACAATGCTGGAAGAAAACAGAAGCATCAGAGAACTCTTCATGGTGATACCACAACTAGGAAAATGTAAATGTTTAAGAGAGTTCAACCAAATGAAAGTAAAGTAGTCACATGATTTACCCCATCTGAGCTGGTGTGAGGCGAGTATGGTGCTGTGGCGTGTTTGCCGCAGCGGTGATTGTCAGTGGGCTATCTGAGCTCATCCTTTCCCAATCATACGGGTCATTTTCCACTACGTTGTAGGTTCTCATGCTATTCTCAAAAACGGTCCTCAGTAGCTAAACAGAGAAAAAGTTTCACATGAGATTGACCAATTACTGCTATATATTTCATTGATCTATTAAAGTGTCAAATTTTTACTTGAAAGTCAGGTTTGGTAAAGTAGTCCAAATTGCTGATGTGGTCCAGAAAGACATTGAATTCTGAGGGCAGGTGTTTCAACATGAGCCGATGATCGTACGTATCTTTTAACTTCCCTACTTGCTCCTAATGCATAAATAGACAAATATCATTATCACTTCCCAACAAACAAGAAAATGCTTTTCGCAGCACTTCTTCTTCCTGCCTGATCAGCACCTTGTCTTTTATCTTCCTCCAGGGTAGCTGCCCATACAAGAACTCCACCAGCATGTAGAACAAAGACCACAAGTCATCATGTCTTCCCATTTCCTGTGAAAGAAAGACGAAAACAAATCGGATCAGACCAGAATTATCCTGGTAGCTGAAACATTATAAACAACAGCTGAGACTGTGCAGGAACAAGAGAGCGAATAGGGGGATTCTTACCTTGTTCTTATGGGCATTGATTGAGGCATATCGTACTGTACCTCTAAACCCTGCAACAGGACGGGGCTGAGAGAGAATAGAATATTACAGTACACATAAATATAAAACCCTGCAACAAATAAATACTCACAAACATACAAACAAGTACAGTCAGAAAGACTGCATTAGAAATGACTATTGATACTGACCGGTCTGACTTCATGGCAGGAGTTTGTAAATTGGCGCGCCAAACCAAAATCTAACATGTAGCACGTTCGACAGGTGCTAGGGAATCGGCCCATGGCAAAGTTGGACTGAAAACAGTGCGAACAAGTCATTCATTAAGGTTGATAAGTATACTGCTATTTATTTATAACACAGAACTATGTGACCCCTGCTGGCAAAAAAAGTCAGAATGAGCAAATTGTTGTTTTTCATATTCTCCATTTTAAAAAAACCTTCTAAATGACATATGATTTGTTGGAATCGGACAAAAAAATTACTGAGCTACACCAATAAAGTCAAAAGAGTCAGCAAAGTCCATTTTGTGAAAAATCTAGTTAAAGTTTTCTGAAGGTTCCAAAACAAAATCACCAAACAACCATACTTAAACAATCCCTGGTAATACCACCATAGGAAAAATATGTGTTCAACTTTTTTTCATGATACCACAATGCACCATGCGGGGTGTTTTGACCAATCTCAGAAGAAGTTCGATTGCCTCACAATTCGATGCTATTACAATTCAGAGGGTAACGATCTGATTATATATGCATCTTATATGCATCAAGTAATAAAAATTACAAATAAAAATGACAAATAAAATAGTTCAATTAAGAGCAGTAAGTGATTCCATCTTTTCTCTTATTTTCAATGTATTTTTCTTCAACAGTTAACCAAACATTTACTTAAGACATAACAGATTATGTTTGCGTGAATACTCACCAAGACAGATATCTTGAAATACTTTTCTGTGTGTACTGCGTCACGGTGTGTGTAGCGGGAAGGACGCAGGAGACTTCAGGTAAATACTTTTTCTTAGTTTTAATAAATCAATGAAAATAATACAGGTGACACAACGTAAAAGACGAGTGAACGGACAAAGACTCAGGATCAGAGCATGTGAGCGGAGTGGTGTGACGCTCAGTTCAATATTCCGCTTTGTGGGCGTGCGCTCCGCTCAGTCGCTCACAGCCAAAGCAAATGCTCTGCTAATGTTCCGCTCATGCTCCAAATCCCAAAACTCAGATCACGCACTGACATTCATTTTTTTTCCTGTTTATAATGAAATTATTGAATAAATGTATCAATTAAAGCAGTAGTCCGATAAGTAACGGTTATGTTTCAGAGTGACGTTCAGTTTGTAGAATTGTATTAATTTAAATGCATTAAATTAAAATGATTAATTTAAAAACGTGTCTTGTTTTTGAAGCCACTTGGCAAACCTTCATAAAAAAATTTAATAACTGAAAAAGTAGCCTATACATTTCCATGAAAACACAGCTTCAGTTATTGTGCAACAGAACATTCAAAACACGCATACAAGATGAAATGCACATTGAATTTCACAAAATACACCTTGCTTATCAGGCCCATGAAAGCACACACAAGATGAAATGCAAAATAATTATTTTGTGGCGTAAATAAAAGAAACACACTTTCTAAAATTAAAATAGACCTAAACTGAGAGGAAATGCGGTTTATTGAAATGTCTTTCAATCTTCACAGGATTTTAGAATTTGCTTTTAGAAACATTAGCTTAGACAAACTATTGCTTAGCCTATTCCACAGATTCTCGAACTAGCAAATTACCAAAGGGCATTTTGGGTTGAGCGAGCGGCGCTGAGCATATTGAGCGAGTGCATTAACTAATGCACTCCGCTCCCGCTCCACTCTGTTCACATGCTCTGCTCAGGACTTATAAACACATGGAAATTCATTAAAGAAAACTAAAACAGGTGCTAGGAATAATCAAATCAACTTAACAAGAAACGGAAAATAACCAAATAAGGAAACACAGGAACGATAAGAGGAAAAACAAAGAACAAAGAGTCCAGAACCCTGACCCATGTATATATCAGGTGCACTGTATTAAAGGTGTCTTTGTGCACATGCTTCGGATGTGTCAGTCAGCTCGAGTAAGATCCTTTTTGTGGCTTATCGCTCTTAATAACTCTTTCAACATCAATTAATTCCAGCAAATTATATTCTCATTCCTGCATGTTCCTTTCAAAACCGAAACCAAAATGTCAGACACAAGTGCTTTGCTTTCAATGGAAAAAAAGCAACTTTTTACAACAAAGAAGGTAGACCTCTCACAAAACGTACAAATAAAGATAATTCTAGATCTTTAGTTACTATGTGGAGCATTGGGATCGCTAGACGAGGGCTTAATTAAATCATTTTTGCGATTACCTCAAATTTGACCAAATATAAATGTTTCACTTGTTTTGCCTGTAGCTTGTAATTAGCCCAAGCGCATTGCGACTCATTTTGCCAGCACGGGTCACATATATTTTGTAATCACTATAATTTGATTGTTGGAGGCAGTTGAAAGAGTTTAAAAAGCGTTTCTTACCGGTTTGATGTCACGGTGTAAAAAGCCAACTGAGTGGATGCTCTCAATGGCCTCCAGGATCTGCAGACCCAGTCTGAGTGTAGTGCTGACTGTGAAAGTGCCACGGTTCATGCTCCTCCTCAGATCCGCTAAATTACGGCCCTGCACAGCCAAACAGGCAACAGTTAATCATTTTAGTGGCAAACATTTTATTTTAGGTGACTCAGTTTATTTAACCATCTTTATTGTCTATTCATTATCTTCATTGCTTTCTGTATACATTGCTGCACTCTCATATTACAACTTTTAGGCTTGGAAGATCATCACAAATGAATTGTAATATTCGGCACACATTAAGTTAAAATAGATGCATAACCTGTCAATCAGACCTCACCTGAAGCTCCATGACAACATAGTTAAAGCGATCATTGCGGCCACATCCAACAAACCGACAAACGTGATCTTTTCCTGAAACAATGAGATGGCACTTCGTTAGACTACATATCACTGTAACTCATTTTATGGCAGGCGGTCATATAAGTCTAAAAGTTACAGAGGCAAATAAGCGTGTTTAATTATAAAGATCAAAGAGGAGGTGGAAAATGTTATTTTGGTGAATGAAACCATGATGAAAATGTAGCTGGACTGCAAAGAGAAAATGTGACAAAAGTTTGGAATTTGACCACTTCACAAGACAAATAGTAAACAGTAAGTTTGTTTCTTTTTCCGTCCATGTGCTCCACTACTCCTCCTCTTAATGGAGGTCTGTCCAGAGGAGGGGATTTATGGCTTTAGTTCAGTGTGGCTCAGCTCTCCTGGGACACTCTCTAGGCCGCAGTTCCAGATCAGACCGGCTTCAGCCATATTCTACTCTGATCTACTCCTGCCTTCTGCCCTGACACACCCTACAGTCCCCCGCAAGACCCTCTCTTACTAATATGCCTCTTCCTCGAAGGCATGATTATTCTGAGCGCATTGTTTATTTTCATTATTCACGAAGTATTCGTATACTGAATTATACCAAAAATGACATAACTATGTAAGAAAAATACTAATAGATTTGCATATATTACTTAAAAAAATAAAAAAGAAAGTATCATGGCATGTGTTTGTTTACTTCTCTGCAAACGGGTTGGGGGGTGGCGAGTAGACGGAGAGATCTCCAGTTACAAGGAAGAGATAAAACCGCTCTGTCCTATCATACAGCCATATTACAGCTAACATGATACAAGTACATTGATTTTGTTTTCATAAGCTGAGTGGAGAGGTGGAAGACTGTAAAGGGAGGGGAAAAGGATAATGATGGTGTCATTGCTGGGCTCTGCTAATTGATTTGTTGAGTCTTTGCCCAGAGGAAAAGAAGACGCAGTTTGATGTCAAGCTTGGCTACTGAGTCCGAAGAGCTGCTTATTTTGCTCTATTTGAAATTATTAAGATTTCCTCTTTGAATCACAAAATTCAGGGTTGCATTTTATCTGGTGCAAAACTTTGCAAATTTCAATGAAAGAGACGGCATTAAACTTGAACATAGAAAGGTATACTATATACAACCAGTAAATCAAAACATAACATAACGATAAAGTATTTATACAAGTTTTTACCAAGAAAAAAGTGGCACAAGATACACTACCATTCCAAAGTTTGGGGTCACTATGATTTTTTAATGCTTGCATTTATTGATGTAACATTTATTTGATCAAAAAATTCAGTAAAAAGAGTAACGTTTGTGAACTACTATTACAACTTAAAATAATTGCTTTCAAATTGAATATGTTTTAAACTGTAATTTAATCTTGTGATTACAAAGCAGACTTTTCAACAATTCACTTCAGTTTTGTTCTAATATGCGGATTTGGTACTCACTTTGGTACTCAAACTGCTTAATATAAAAATTTCATGAAACGGTAATACATTTTTTAGGATTCTTTGATTAATAGAAAGGTTAAAAGAACAGCATTTATTTGAAATAGAAACATTTAGTACATGTAACATTTGGTCAATTTAATGGATCCTTGCTTAATAAAAGTACTAATTTATTTCAAAATAATCATACTGACCCTCACGCTAATAAAAGTACTAATTTCTTTCAAAATAATTATACTGGTAGTACATGAAACTTACAAAAAACAAACAAAGAATGGTAGTACACATTTGAAACTTAAAAAAAGTATGCATTTTGTGAATGTATAAAAATCACATTTTGTGAATGTATAAAAATCACATTTATCTTCTCTGCTTAATAACTTGCCTTGCAGTTTCTTCAGGACCGCCACCTCCATCTTCAGAACCTGTTTGGCTTGCTGAGCGGACTCTGCTTTCAGAGCCACACTGGTGCGGTTCATCAGGTCCAGAGCCTCGTAGATCTCGCCAAAGCCGCCACCGCCAATTTTTTTCATCTGAGGTAAAAAACAGAGTGATATCACTGTATTATCTTTGAACTGAAAGATGAATGATTAATTATAGATTATTAATAATAGTAATTTAATTAAGCCAATTCAATTCTAAGCCAATGTTTTTTAACCTGATCCAAATCACATCCATATTAAAATATGAAATGCATCTCAGTCACAGACTAAAATACTAAATTTGACTGTTTTGGTGTAAAATACATTGAGTAAGGGAAAAAAATCATCGATATAATTAAAATAATTTACATGACCCCTTTAAATATTGTACAGCAATAATACTAGATTTAATGCACATGTCCTCTCCAATAGCATCACAGTATATTCTGCACAGCAGTCAGATTAAATGTTCTATATTTTGCTATTTATTTCTCTTGGCATCACATGTCCCTTTGTGCCACAATCTCTTCTGCCCTCTTGTGCCACTTCCTTTTCCCCTCAGATCTCCCTGTACAGTGACAAATCTGGTTTTCTCTGGGGATTATACTCGGTTGAATCAGCAGCAGGCTTATACAACATGTTTCGTCAGAGGAAGCAACGTATTACTGATCAGTGCACTAAAGGAGCTGGTCAGTGTGTGTATTACAACAGATGAACACACACTGCACTACGAGATCAGCGTGTGGAGTGAGTCATTACCTGCCACTATCTGCACAGTTACTAAAAACAGTCTCACTCACATACGAAAGTGTAGGTAAACGTAGTGTCACTTACTTTCTAGAAAGCAGATTTCCGTTTCTTTCACAGTTAGGATTTTTATTTTTGTGAGCAACTCTATCTTTAAGAAATGTCTAAATCAATAACTAGGCTGGCTGGTCATTTAACAAGCCAAGCACTACACTGATGTGCATTAGATAAAACCTGCAGACTTACTACTTTCCATCGTTCCTTCACCAGAATGCCCGAGGACAGGATGTCTGTCTGCTCCTGCCCTGTGCTCATCCTGTCTGTGGTGGAGCTCGTCCCCTAACGCCAGCGACAGGGGTCTGGATCTGGCATTGGAGCCGTGTGGTGCCCACTGGACCCAGAGAAGAAAAGAACATTGTGTCAGTATTAGAGATCGACCGGGTACCTCACGATATATCGGTTTAATGATAATATCCGATATTTAAATCAATATTTTTCTAGCATTTTACCATAATCGTTTTTCTTTCTTTATTCAAGATATCGCTCCACTTTTTCTTTTTTATCTGTTTAAACCAAACACATTTAACTGTAAAAAATAAATAAAAAAAAATATCTTTGAAAAGTTTTTTACACAAAAACATAAAATGTTGAGAAGACATAATTCAAAACAGAAAGTGGAATTATATAACTTAGGTTCATTTTACTCAAATTAGGAAAAAATGAGTTACACCCCACAACAAAAACTTGCTCAGTCAGAGCGCTTTTGGAAAGAATCTTTTTTCCATTCTTCAAAATGCTGAAAATGGATGGAGAGTGATGCGCGGCCCGCGATTTCCATGCATTTTTCAGACGCTGTGAGCATTGGGAAACCGACGACAAGGGCACGGAGTTTTTAGAGCAATTTATCGTTTTAACACCAGCAGCACTTAAAATATTGAGATTTGTATTCCTCACCTTTGCCCCAGATATCCAAAAAACATTTATCTTGATTCTCGTATCGCATGGAGATTTTGTGCCTGGGCTTTAGGATCACGATATATCGCTATATTGTGTCGATTTATTGTCCAGTTAACTTGCACCCCTAATTTACAATGCACAGTTCCATCAAATGTTTGTACTGGCTGACTGATAATAAAGCATCTTCTTGTTGCCTTCCCCTCTTTGTGTAGTCAGTAATCAAAACTGGAAGGGGTTTTCTAAAACACCCTTTACTGTCTGCTGTGTAATGATAAATATTTAAGTAAGTTAGATGCCCCACATGCCTGCAATAATTTGAGTAAAACAAAATGTTGTTCTCTAATACAGTTATAAGTTAAACAAATAAAAACTTAGAAAATTTTTTTGTTCAATTATACAAAGGGGGTGTACATTTTAATATATATATAGTATAACTCATACTGTACAAAATCTGAGAGAGGAAGAGCCAAATAGCACTTAATATAGTGAGGGAAATCAAACCGAGCGGAGAGGCTCTATTATTACTATTTCCACCGCTACTTATTTTGTAGTTTTCAATTATATATATATATAATAGTATGAGCTCTGGCTTCCCCACTTCATAGAGAACGCGGGTACACATTTTGGAGAGAAGCTGAACTGTTAAACCAGGGAAACCTGTTATTGTATTAATTAAAATATTGAGATATGGCTAGGGGTGCTCGATTTATTGTCCATCAGCCACAATCACTGATTTTTTCACAATCACAATGAATCAATCACTGGCCACAATCACAATGATCACAGAAAGCAAATACTAATTCAATATTTAAGTATCCCACGTGCTGATACAATAAAAGAAAATAATTATACACCAATACAAAATCTCCAAATAGCACTTAATCAAATCTATTATTACTATTTCTACTTCTCAATTGATCTTTTTAAAGCCACACCAGACGCGAATTTTTTTATAAATGTAGAATTATACACAACAGACGTTATGAACATGATGATCCAATTATTCCTGTTTTTGTAGATTTTAATTTCATTTTTGTCCTCCATTGTTGTTTTCGGATTTTCTGCCTCCGCTCGTAATCGTCACTGCTAGAGCGAGCTTGATTATTTGGTTAACGCGGCGGAATCCGCCAAAGTCCGATTTTTCAGTCGCGGGTCAAACGCTCAATTCGCGCTATTTGCGCCATTGCACCGCCTCATTCGCGCGAATAGGCCACAGGATTGCCTTCGCGTTTTGCATTGACTTAACATTAAATCATTTGCCGCGTAGCTTCATTCGGGTGGAAGCACCTTTACTAGGGGCTCCGATCAGGATTTTAGGCCGACACAGAAAGCAGTTTTTACAATCAAAACGGATCTTTTAAAGCCTTTTTTTATAAATGTAGAATTATTTATGATGATGATCCAATTAAGATTTTAATTTCATTTTTGAAAATCAATTCTCCTCTTAGGTGACTCTTGTGAGGGGATTTTTTAATTTGAGGGGTGGAAGGGGGCTTTTTTTTTAACATTTTTCAAAACTATATATTTATCTCACCTAAATGTTTGATCATGCACTGCATTTTTGTTTTGACAATCGTGCAATTGTTGCACAATAGCTTACACACAGCACAAGCCTGATTCATGAGCAGTATATGAGGTGGCCTCAGGGCCGGCGCTAGCTATAGGCAGAGCAGGCGATTGCCTAGGGCCTCGAGGAGGGGCCTCCATAACTGTAACATCCCCTATACGCCAGTACGCCAGTCCACTGACAGCAAATTCTAGCCTCATTGTTCATTGGATATAGTTGAATTGTCACTCATCTGCAATTAAACCAATTAATGTTGCAGTTTCAAAGCGGGTCCCGCCTTCTGAATGTTTGCGTAACGAAGGCATCCTTCAGGTGCTGCGAACTATGCGATGCAAAAGGCTAAATAGGCATGCAAAGATGTGCAGCTTTCTGCACTTCTTTGCAGCGACCGGTCTCCAGGAGAGCGCACGAGCACTGAATGGTTTAAACACTGGCAATAATTAAAATGCAAGTTAAGACTTAAGTGACGATGCGACACTGCCTCGATTGTACAAGTGCCAATTCCTGTGTCAACTGTGCAGCTCGCTTTTAGTGCAGATGCGATGATTCGGTGATTCACTCACGCTGTTTGTGAAATTATGTCTCACAGAAAGTTTTCAAATTAATTTAGAAGTTATTTAATGAAGTAATATGAATTGTACTTCACCTTAAGCATTATATTTTTTTTCAACCCGCACTGGACAGAGACTGAGATGGTAATGCTGCATGTCTTGCCAAACCTCCCACGGCAGGCGTGACATCAGCTTGAGATTTTTTTTTTTTTTAGATCGGCCTTTTAAGAGACCGCCGATCAAACATCCCCAAACGATTATCGGCCGATGGTGATCGGTAGCCGATCAATCGGAGCACCCCTACCTGTTACTATATAAACTTAATTTGTTGACAGAAGTAAACTGTGCGACCTGTGAAAGAGGGAAATTGTTTGATTAATCAAATTAGTCTCAAATCAAAATCTGCATATAACATTCAATAAATAATTGTATAATAATTCAGACAAATAATTTTAAATAATCAAGTCGCTAATTACTTGTCAAATTGTCACTGAGCTGTTATGAAATATGTGATGTACATTTCAAAATAAGCCTTCCAGTGATCTCTTTCAAGAGGTTATTCTTTGTGGCTGACATAAGTGGGGTTGTCCTTGAGGACGGATCCAGTTGCAAAAAATGTGGACGCAAAGTGGCTGCAAAAGCAGGCAATACATCCAACATCTTCACTCATATTCGCCATCCCTCCGTGCAGATAAAGGTGTGTCTTACTAATAAAAAGTTAATTAAGGCATATGATTTCCGAGGATGTCACAAAAATGCACAATCTGATGGATAAATCAAAAGTAGATATGAGTTGTCTGTGAGGTGCGAAGAGACTGCTAAATAAATAATCTGCTTGTTTCTGCATGTCTCTGAGTGGCGCCGTTTTATCTACTACATACTGAAGTATGCATGACACTAATGGTAATGGCCCTAGTGGCCCATGGTAATCACTCTGTTCAGATTCCACTCCGGGTTTTCCATGACACATGCTCATTTACACTATGTTCTGGAACACAGACAAGTAGTGCCATACAGCGGAGCATCCCAGCGACATCACTCTCAAATTTAAAAAAAATGGCTCTGTCTTATAACGTTAGGCCTACTAGTTGCTTTAGATAAAAACGTAAGGCAAATGTAATTGTAGACAGTACACCATTAAAGACATGATATCATCTCTTAGACGTGAGATAAACCTTTCCTGCCTGTAAAGACCTAGTGGTTGGGAGCTGTCATTTTAACACGTTATTACTCACACTAAAGGACTGATCTATTAAACTAATGTATTAGAGGTGTGCAGACTTTAAAAAAGCCGTATGGAGCACTATGAGCGTGTTTTGCAGAGCTTAAGTACCGTACCTATTCATTACAGCATTTACCAGTGCTGTCCTCAATTCATAAGACTTTTACTTCTTAATAAACACATCAGGCTAGTATCTGCCGTATTTCATATTAATACTCTGTCTGTTTGAGTCTGGTCTGGGTTAATGGAGCGGCCCGCTGTTGAAATGTGACCCGCACAGCTCGATGTGTTGCGTTGCTACAGTCAACACCGACAACACATCCACACACTTCACATATTACATCTTGATCATTCCGGTGGCTATGACCTTGAAAACGGCATACTTTTATAGGATGTGTGCATGATGTCCATACTGCATTAATATGACTGCAGCTGTCACAGAGCCGTGAGTCCGTATCCATGTTACTCACCACAATCCCGTTCCTCACAGCGCCGGGTGTGGTTTATAAATCTCTCAAAATGCGATTTAAAATCATGTCGAAGACGTCAGATGGTGTATATATGCGGAGTGTTCATCCATGAGGACGGCGGGAATGTCCTTTTCTCTGACATATGCACAAACAGCGCCGTGTTTTTGTAAGCGTCCCTTTATTATCGCGACTCCTTCAGCATCTCTGCGGATTCGTGACGCGCGTCTCCTCTGATCCGTCTGCTCGCGTGCGCGCTCGTTCGCGACGCTATCGCCCTTCGCAACAGCAAGCGCGTGAACTGGCATTCCACTCTGCGGGTGCACGTGGAGTCTCAGAGCGCGTCCCCGAGAACGACTCAAACTTGGGAGAAAGGTGCCCTCTTCTGTTTAAACCCGGGACAGCACGATCATCAAATCAGCTTTAACGTTAGGGTTGGCCTCTTGTTTAAAGGAAAGTTCTGCCATTAAAGGGGTAGTTCACCTAAAAATTAAACTCTGTTATTAATTACCAAAATCCCTTTAGGGCAAGTAAATTCACTCTGCGATCATCTTTGAAACACCTCTCGGGCATGCAAGTGCGGCTCCTATCTCTTTGAATGGAGAAACATCAAATTCTCCAAAACTGTTCACCAAGCTTATGATTAAATTACATTTCATATTTGAAATCACCATGTAATCTGACAACAACCGTTTCATAAATGTTGTTTCTTTTGCTCAAATAGCATTAAAAAAAGCATAGGCCTATAACGGCAGCTGCAGTGACACGCTTTACCAATTAGCGATTGGCTCTTTTATTCAGAAGGCGGGGCTTCCTTCGATAGCGTGGCCATATTGAGTGTTGCATTTTTCCCCATTCAAAACTATACAAGTGACACGTCTTGGTTATTCTATAGTCTTTGCTAATTACTCACCCTCGTGTAGTTCCAAACCCGTAAGACCTTTGCTCATCTTCGGAACACAGATTAAGATATTTTTTATGGAATCTGAGAGCTCTCTGGCCCTGCACAGACACCAAGGATCCTTACACGATCAAGGCACAGAAATATAGCAAGGACATCTGTAAAATAGTCCATTTGACATCAGGGGTTGAACTGGGGGTGTGCGATATGACGATTTTTGATCGTGGATGATAAAAATGTCTCCACGATCTGCTTTTGAAGAAATATCGTAGTATCGTGCTATAGCACAAATTCTATCAGTTACAGTTCTGGCGCCTCCATCTCTATATAGTGTACAACACGACATACAGCGGTAGAATTACTCTGACATGATACTGCACTTATTCGCGATCGCAAAAGTACATTATTTGCATACAAGCCTTGCCGGTTAAACGCTTCATTCGCGCGCTGGTCTGACGTCCGCTTTTTCTGAGCACATACACCAGAAACACGCGCACTAAAACCCTGTCAAACAGTGCCTGATTACTGAACTAAGTTATCATTTAAGCTAATATGGTCAAAACACACAAGGTTTACATATAGACTCGGTTGGTTATGTCTAAAATGAAAGTAAACACAACAGCTGAGACAAACAGATGCGCACCTGCATATTAGATGCGTGCAGGTCTTAAAAGGACAGTATTAAACATGCAGCCGTCTGTCATTATAGGGATGGTTCACCCTACAATTTAATTTCTGTCATTATATTTACTCACTCTCATGTTTTCCCAAACCTGTATTCATTTCTTTCTTGTGCTGAACACAAAATAAGATATTTTGGTGAATCTGGGTAACCAAACAGTTGCCCAGACTTGACTTTGATAGTAGGAAAAATATGGAAGTCACGAGGATCAGCAAACTGTTTGGTTTTCCTTGTTCCTCAAAATAGCATTTACGTTCAGCAGAAGAAAGAAACTCACTTAGGTTTACAACAACTTTTGAGTAAATGATGGTATAAAAATAAAACACCATGACAGAATCGAGAGACAGATGGCATAATTTGTATTTTTGGATGAACTATTCCTTTAACATTAATACATTTACATTTATCAGATGCTTTTATCCAAAGCAACTTACAGTGCATTCAAGCTATACATTTTTTTGTCAGTAGGTGTGTTCCCTGGGAATTGAACCCACAACCTTTTGCGCTGCTAACACAATGCTCTACCACTGAGCCACAGGAACACTAATAAAATAACAAAACACAGAGAAAAATCACTCACTATTCTTGACTGAAAAACTTTAATATAGTTGCTTACTTTAGGAATCAGTCTATATAAATTTTTATTTTTACATTTGTTCATTCAGTTTCCTGAAAGTTCCTGCTAAATACATCTATTGTACCTGGAAATAAAGCACTGTTTGTTTTACTTGTATATTATGTGTGTTTGTAATCTGTATCTTTGTTCTTATTTTTTAATGAGAAAGATACATTTTTTTTTTATCTTTGCCCACTTTGGCCTAAATTGTTCTCTGACCATCATGGCCTCCTAATCATCCCCATACACTGATAGGCTTCATCACTCGGTCTCCTCTCCACCAGTAAGCTGGTGTGTGGTGGGCGTTCTGGCACAATATGGCTGCCGACACATCATCATCCAGGTGGATGCTGCACATTGGTGGTGGATGAGGAGATTCCTCCTTTTATGTAAAGTGCTTTGAGTACCCAGGAAAGTGCTATATAAATATTACAAATTATTATTATTATAAATATCTGCCGTTCTTTTTTTTACCCTTTTTTGTTAACTTGAAAGGCTTTATAATAGGGAAAGTAGTTTGGCTGTACTGCTCAGACAACTTGTAAAATAGTAAAGAAACGTGATAAAATCATGAATCGTGAAATTTCAAAAAAAAATTGTGATATTATATTTTTTCCATATCGCCCACCCCTAGGTTGAACTATAATTTGACAAAGCAGCGAGAATACTTTGTGTGTGCAAAAAAAAACAATAATAACAATTTCTTTAACAATTCTTCTTCCCGAGTTACGGCCTTCCGCCATTTTGGAGAATACCACATCCACGACGCATGCGTGTGCTTTCCCCAGAATGTAATCAACGTTCAGATGGTAACTCTGGGAGAAGAATTGTTGAATAAATTATGCTACTTTTGTTTTCTTTGTGCATAAAAATATTCTCATAGATTCGCAAAATTGAAGTTGAGCCACTGATGTCACATGGACTGTTTTACCAATGTCCTTGCAACATTTCTGAGGCTGGGAATATTTCAGTTGTTTTGCTGTTTATGGAGGGTATGAGAGCACACTGATTTCATCCAAATTATCTTAATTTGTGTTCCGAAGATGAACAAAGGTCTTAAGGGTTTGGAACGACATGAGGGTGAGTGATTGATGACAGAATTTTCATTTTTGGGTAAAATATCCCTTTAAGTTTTGGTCTTCTTTAAAAAAAAAAAAATAGCCTAATATGTGATCCCTTTTGTAGGAAGGTAAACAAAAAAATTAGCAAAATCTTAATTTTACATAAATGCAATCAAAAAAGCTTGTAAATGAAAGTGAAAGTGACGTGACATACAGCCAAGTATGGTGACCCATACTCGGAATTTGTGCTCTGCATTTAACCCATCCAGTGGCCATGTATGACATCAAAGTACCGCGAGAGCGATAATAGAGCAGATGGATCCTATGCTTTCGAATGGCTCTCGCGGTACTCTGATGTCATACACTGACCATTCTGTGCAGCGCCCTTTAAAGTCGAACGCGCCTAAAAGTATATGAGAAAAATCCCCGTACTTACCAAAAAAAAAAAGTAATTATAAAAAAATTCAAACGCGCCTATGATCTTAGTGGCATACCTAAGGTGTTAATTATTGTCAGCTGAGTTGCCGAAATAGCGTCTGTGGTGCGATGGCTTGATATTTGTTACTTTTCTCAACGCTATTCAGGAAGGACCAATCATAGCCGTTAGTACGTTAGTGATTAATGTACACACGAATTTTAACTGTATTTTTATACAGACTGGTGACTCAAGCTCCCCTTCGTATTATCAGATAACAGCCACTGAAATTAATTTTGTAAATTTTAATATTAAAAATGTTTTCAAGTACCTGAATTAACACAGAAACGCATTGAAACTTGAATGCGTCTGAACAGATGAGCCATCTGAGCCATCATGCGCCCCCTTGAGGGAATATTACTTTGTGTCATATTACATTTGACAGTAAGCTAGTTTGTCGCCCAATGGAAAGAACAAACCTATAGCCCTATCTAATTACTTCCTCTTCATTTGTCGGATCATGGAGGTGAATGTTTCAACTGAATCTTTTGAGAGGTAAATTACAACGAAGCCACGTTGGGACGATGTTCATGGTCACACACAATGTGACCAAAAGCACGTTGTTTAATTTGTTTGCGATATGTGTTGTCATTACTGTCTTGCAGGACGTGTAGCATATGCTTAAAGATCACTGTATTAGAAGTATTAAATCAGAACCGTAATATGACACTGCTTATGTTATAATGTCTATAACATTTTATTACAGTATAGTGCCGGGTGGTGAGTTTCAAGAGAAGTATAAGAAAAACAATGACATAATATTCTACAGGTATATTTCATTATTATTAATAAATATATAACATTCTTTAGGAACCAAGTCTCTTTAGTCAATACATATTTAATAAATTGAATAAGTTTTATTTTTTATTTTAACCTTTGAACTCTAGGAGACAGAGAGATAAAGCAGTGTCTCAGTACTTTGCTTCCTTCGAAACTTTAGTACTCACAGATAGAGGAGCCAGTCTGGAGCTCTGTGAACGGGACTCTCAGGTGGACTGACACTGCTTTCCTTTTTCTTTCCTTTTTATGCTTTTCCATATACACTCACTCTTTTGCTTGCTGTTGGGACAGTATGATTGTCAGAATGTTTAACACGTTTACTTAATTTGATATTATTTTATTTTTTTCATTCTGCTTTCTGGGACATAATCATTAGTTAAAATCAAATATATTTTTTTATTTTAAAGATTAAACATATTTGTTTCATATTTTGGAAAGGGAGTCTCACATAAGGGTATCATATTTAGGGGGTCCCAGGGAATTGAAATGTTTGAAAACTGCTGGTCTAGGCTGAACAACAATTACAAAAGTCAAAATAAAATGTTTAATGCAGTACCATTTAAATAGCACAATACATTATTCATGAATATGTTCATTCAGTACCATGGTTGCATACATTACCGTTAAATAGTTTGGGGTTATTAAAGATTTTAATTAAAGTTTCTTTTGCTCAGCTAGGCTGCTTTTATTGTGATCAAAAATACAGTTAAATGGTAATATTATAAAATAGTATTACAAGTGAAAATATATTTATTCTATTTAAGTATATTTTAAAATATAATTTATTTCTATGCAAAGCTGAAAACAATGTCACATGATCCTTCAAAAATCATTCTAATATACTGATTCGGTGCACAATAATAATTTCCTATTATTATCAATGTTGAGAACAGTTGTAATGCTTAATATTTTTGTGGGAAATGTGATACATGATTGATTTGATCCGTTTTTTTATAGAATCTATTTTAACATTATAAATGTCTATACTGTCACTTTTGATCAATTGAATATGTATCTTCTGAATATTACAAATTCTTAAAAAAATAAGAAAAATGACAGACCCCATACTTTTGAATGTTAGTGTATATCAAAGTAGCACAGTATTAGCATTGTATACCACCACTTGTAAAGGTTGCTTCTTTGTTAGAGTTTGTGTAAAATATTACAAAATGAACCAACATTATGTCCATATTAGTAGTAGGATAATTTTCAAAGATTAAGTAAAAATATCAAAACGTGACAGTGAAATAAACTGTTTGCACCTTACAGGATCGGCTGTGTCTTCAAATACGGGCAACACAAAGTGGAACAGTCAGAGTGTCTCTTGATGAGCTACAGCCAGTGAAACCACGCTACAACGTTTCAGATGTACTGGTTGGAGAGCTGAGATATGAGCCGTAAGCCATCAACTTTATAATTCTTCTCAACAGGTGTAAAACACCTCAATTTTCTCCTAGATCTGCTACTGCCAGTTTTTCATTGTTATTCCTTTGCAGGCTGAGAGTTCATTGGAAGAGAGAGGACTGTGTATGTCTAACTTGGGGTCTGGGACAGTACAAGCTGCTGGTTTCCTTTTCTCCTTTCAAACTGGAGATTTCATGTGATGGAGAGGAGATTGTCACTCTCAACCCAGAAAACAAACTCTACTTCGAGACTCTGCAAGATCCAACTAGGTATCAGGAACAATATATGATACTGTTGTTTCAAACCCCCTCAAAAACCCATTTGGGAATGCTTGCTAATTTAGTTTTTTCCCATTAACATGATATACATTTGTTCCAGGTCACTTCAGATCCATGCCAGGTGAGAGATTTAGACTTTAATGTGAAAATGTATTGTTGAGAGAGCTTTCTTGTGTGACAAATCATGTGTTTCTATCTCAAAAGGACGATGAAAACCGATGTGGGCTGTGGAAGGAAACTTTCAGACAGTTTGAGGACATCAAAGCCAATGGTGAACCGCCATTACTCCATTGTTAATTTTCAAACTGTAATGAAACTTGTATTATTATTATTAAGGGTGTTTGTATTACTATTCATGTATACTTAGGGTTAGGGATTTAAACAAACCCTCAAA